>JBBPBS010000170.1:1581330-1626178 GCA_037974835.1 Cicer judaicum
TTTTTTTTTTTTTTTTTTTTTTTTTTTTTTTTATTTTAAAATTTAATTTAATTTTTTCATTTAACAAATTTTTGTTTTGAATTAAGAAAAAAAGGGACATGATGATGTTTACATTGGTCCGTGTTTTTGATTCACCGTGACCGACAACTTTTTCCAATCTCTGATCTCTCTAGAAAACAATTCACATTTATTTTATTTTATTTTTTGTAATTTGAAATTTTATTTAGGTTTTGTTCTGTGATTCTGATATTTAATCAAATGTATATGTGGTTATGTGATATTTTGAATCAAATTATTTGCTGAATTTTTATTTCAGAAAAAAAAAGTTTGTATATGAATTTATGATTATGATTTTAATGCACTTTTGCTGTGATGAATTAAGATGTAAATTCACATGTCAGACTTCAGAGATTTTCATAATCAATGAGAATGACAATTCTTATTCACTGAGCTGAAATTTGTTAAATTCATTTTTTTTTGTTTAATTTTTAATTTTTGAAATTTGAAATTTTGACGGGAGATTTCCGATGAATCTCAGTACTAATTGAGAGCAAACTAATTTGTGTTTGTATAGTTCTCAAGTAACTGTCATATATCAATGCTTTTGGTGTTGACGGCGCCACCGTAACTGGTGGCATCTCCGCCGGAGTTGTCTCATATTCCATTGCCTTGTGGAGCGGGTTGCTGCCTTTACCATTTGGGACTGGCCATGAGACATACATGTATAAAACAAATAGTAATATGGATATGATGTTTTCATTAATAATTTGAAAAAGAATTAATTGTATGTAATCAAAATGTTTATGTCACGATTATTAAATTCTGTTGGTTTTTTAACACATTAAATTGTAACATTTTGAATAGAACTGGCTTAATCAAATGTGTGTTTCTATTTAGTATTACTTGGTTATAATTGTTGTCCAATGACAGCTTAATTTTTGTCTGTTTTTTGTTATGATCAATTGGTATGTGATTATTAAAAACTTGTTACTTTCAGTGATTTTCAATAAAGAAAACAAACCAATGCAATTCTAGTTTCTTTCTATTGTTTATCAAGGTTGATTGATTTGATTTAGAAAATCTGTTTTTAGCAGAATCAAACTGCTATAAAACAGATTGAAATTGAAGACAGTGGAAGCTTGTTTGAAGAAATAGCATCAAATAAAGATGAATTCAGCTTCTCAATTGGTTCTTCTTATATTCTTAGACCAATGCAACTTATTCAACATGAGCTTCAACTTTGCATCATTACCGAATAAGAAGTACTTAGCAGCTCCATCACCTTAAATGTGTGATATTCCATAGCACTTTTGTAAATTAGAAAAACTTGTGCTGTGTTGTTCTTCTTGATTTGGTTATAAATGTGTTGAAATTTCATTTGGGGTACTTGTGAAAAACGTTGCTGCCCCAAATCTGAAGGTTTTAACTATTAAAAATCTGTGAACGAAGTCCACATGATGAAATTGGTATGACTATTGTTAACCTCTTTGAACAAGCATTGCGTATCATTATTACCTGTGATATCAACTCTCAAGGATTGCCAAAACATGAGGGATTTCTTGTTTTTTTTTAATTGATAGGAATTTTTGGCCTCGGGTTCACCTCGGGAGCAATTTTTCTTTTAAGATAGACCTCAAACATGATATTGACACTTAAAATTATTTATAAAAATTAGACATTAACATTTATATGTAGATAGTGATGTAGATAGTGACATTGATAATAATTTTCAAAAATGAATTATCCTATATAAATATTTAAAAATAATTATCCGATAAGTATTTAACTATAATGAAAGCTCATCATTTATTTTAATAAATGGAGAAACATATACTCAACTTAGGAATTTTTGCAATCTCAAATTTGCAAGAAGGAAAAGGGGGGGTTGTGGATATTCTATTATTTTTCTTTAAACCCTTACTCTCATTTTTGATAAAACTCTCAAACAAGTAGAAAAATCTAGCCCTCCACTCCGTAAGCCTTTCTCCCAAACATAGTCTAAAGTAAACCACTTTAATTTTCCTCAATAGGATTTATGGAATGCATTTATCCTCAAATCTTTGAAACAAAAGAACTAACCAATATGCTTTTTCCTTCCTATCTTTCTCTCCTAAAACAACATTCCAAGACCCTAAAGTTGATCATGTGTGAATGGTAAAAATGAAGAGAATATTTTGGTGTATGACTTTTAAATAGGACATTATAAAAATAAAATTATTTTAATGATTATACAATTGATAACAACCTTATTATCATAAATAGAAAAGTTTAATTATCATATATAATCAATATAAAAAAAGTTTTTTACATTATCAATACGTCAGAACCATTTATAAACATAATTTTAGAAATAAATTTATTGAAACACAAACAAATATAATGATTTAACGATTGTGGTCAACTTTACACTATGTATATATGAATTAAATTATAAATAAAATGCCTAAAAT
Source organism: Cicer judaicum (assembly GCA_037974835.1). Taxonomy (NCBI): domain Eukaryota; kingdom Viridiplantae; phylum Streptophyta; class Magnoliopsida; order Fabales; family Fabaceae; genus Cicer; species Cicer judaicum. The sequence goes on from JBBPBS010000170.1 coordinate 1,583,781, forward strand.
TAATTAAGATTGGCCCAAGACATTATTAATAACCTCTTTAGAAGCTACAAGCAACATTTTCATCGTTCTTACTCTAGTATGCACGTGTAATGATATCTATGACCCTTAATTGTTTATTGCTCTCCTTCAAGTGAAGAAAATGCTTAAAGCTCAATCTCGTCATTATTTTTCCTTTTCCGTAAAGATTATCAACATAGAATCTTGGAGTGCAATTGAAGAACAAACTATTATTTACTCTTTATCCTCAAATTTATATAAACTAGACTAGATGTTCAACATATTCCAAATCGTGTTAAGATTCAGAAGAATGCAGCTGCTACATTCTTTAAACCCTTTATTTTTCTTCATAATCTGGGCTTACATTTTCTATGGTAATTGCACATTTATTTTATCCATCATTCCTATATATTTCATACACCGTAATTTTGTTGACTATGCATTGATAGTATAATTTTTTTGTTCATACTTACACTTATGATTATAATTCAAATAAATTTTGCTAAGAGGTAAGTGATTGTCACTAAATTTTATTTTATTTTTATTTTAACTCTAAGTTGTATTGGAAAATGAAACCTTAATAATTTAAATTCAAAAGATAAATAAAATTTTAAAAAAAAACCTCCTAATCAAGAGTTATTTATAAATTAAATAGAGTTGTTGCATTTCAATCTATTGTCAGGTTTTTTTTATTTTTTATTTATTTATTTATATTCATGATTGTGTTGTGTTTTTTTTTGAGTTGGAAATGAAGTAAATATTTGTAGATATATTTTAAGAAATAATATAACAAAGTAATATTATATTAAAATAATCCACGTAAAAAGTTTTATATTTATCTTAAATAACTCATTTTATTTTTCTTATTAATCTTATATGATTTTACTTCTAGTAATTACGTGGAGCTATTATGAATCACCAACATTTTAAATTGAAGATGCATTCATTGTCTCGATATTAACAGATGTAATTATATTTAATAACTTTTATTTTCTTTAATTATTATCAATATCTGCCAATCAATGTCTAACTCGTGTGATATGTCAATAAGTATGTGCTTCATATTATCCATGCGTAGAAATATTTTGAATTTTAATAGATGAAATGAAATTCAGGGAATGTAGGGGGACATCAAGTTACATTCTATATACACAACAAATGTCCATTTTCAATATGGCCAGCAACTGCATCAAACACTGGCCAACCAATTATAGCAGATGGTGGATTCTACCTTGCATCAAGCCAAACCAAGAAAATCCAAGCACCATGGTCATGGAGTGGTAGAATTTGGGCTAGAACAGGTTGCAATTTTGATTCAAATAATTGGAAACCATCTTGTGAAACAGGGGATTGTGATGGAAAACTAGCATGCAATGGACTCATAGGTACTCCACCAGCTACATTAGTTGAAATCACACTTCAAGGTGATAAAGGGAAACCAAATTTCTATGATGTTAGTCTTGTTGATGGTTACAATGTTCCTGTTTCTATCACACCAAGCAAGAACATTAATTCAAAATGTAACATTCAAGGTTGTTTGAAGGATGTTAAAAGTTTGTGTCCTAATGAGCTTCAAGTGTTGAATTCTAATGGAGAAGTTGTTGCTTGCAAAAGTGCTTGTTTGGCTTTTGATCTTGACAATTTTTGTTGTAGGAATGGATATGGTAGTCAACAAAAGTGTAGGCCAAATGTTTACTCAAGAATATTTAAGGATGCTTGTCTTAATTATTTTAGCTTTGCTTTTGACACCCCTACTCCACTTGTGAGTTGTGGAGCATTGGAATATGTAATTACTTTTTGTCCTTATGAGTGGGGTGGTGGTGATGGTGAGTATAAGTATGAGTAGAAATTGTTTACAACAATTGTTTTTATATTTATATTGACATGATATATTGTGGGAGTTTGGGGATAGAATAAAATTTGCATTTGAAGTGTAATTGTTGACCTTATGTTGATTATGGTATTATGGCATACTAGTACTACTCTAGTCTTGATTAATGAACAAAATTACCTAGTTTTACATTAATTAAGAATTTTAGTTAAATACAATAAATCTCCTTGATCTTATAGAAATTATAATAGCATTCTAAATTATGACCATACAATGTTTGAATGGAGAATTTGGTGGGAGCAGTATATTTTATAATTTGATGGAAACAAAGGTACAATTAAAAAAAACTACACTAATTCTATTTCATAATTTTCAAATTAAATTGAATAATAAGAGAAAATATCACATGATTAACTCCTTTTTGATTGACAAACATAGGGTGCGTTTGTTTCAACTTTTTTCAAGAAAAAATATATATTTTTAGATCAAAAATCATATTTTAGGATTTAAAAAGTGTTTTATTTTAGATTTTTTAAAAATAAAAAAATTATTTTTTGACTAAATATAAAAAATTAAAAATAGTATTATTGTATTTGCCTCTTGCAACAAATGAGAGAGAAAGATCATGAGAAGTTGAAAAAACACATAACTTAACCTTTCAATGAGAGAAAATGATGCCATTACCTTTACTTTATTTTTTTAAATGCCAAAGTGCCTATAGCCAACTTTTATTAGGTTTTCTTCGTCAGTTTAAATCAATTCATTATTAATTGAGTTTTCTCTTTTATGCACACCATTTTTTTTTACACGTTATTTTCTCGACCTCATCAAAGTTTTCGCTACATCATTATTTTTTTTGGTTATGTGTATTTATTATTTTTTACGAGTATTCTAGTATATTGATCAACTTAAAATGTGTCTACGAAATTGATTAAACTATTAAATTTGAAAGTGTTGAATTTGAAATATTTGAATTAGTTTGTTATAGTAAATTTGGCAAAGATCACATGAAGTACAAAAATTATGGATGATAAAAATATATCTTGGTGAATAGAGATGATATAACTTGACGACTATGAATAGGAGTGAAAATATGCAAGACTTTGAAAAACTTGAGTCAGTCATAAGATTTAATTTTTAGGCCTAAGCTGACATACGGTCTATCATATTTTTTTTTCTTTCCGGTTTGACCTAACATTTTTAAAAGTCTGGTCTAAACACCTTTTTAAAAGCCTTATACACATTAAAATATTTAAATATTCTACTCATACCACATGATCCTCTCCATACCAATATCAATGTACATATTTATATATATTAAGCAAAAAATAATTTAAAAAAAACTTGAAACAAACATTTTTTAAACCCTATAAAATAATTTTTGATTTTAAATAATAGATTTTTTTACTAACAAACGCACTCATTATTACCTCTTAAACAAATATAGAACGACTACGGAGTGATTGTCTAATTCAACGGTTCCGAATATGAAACGACTACCAAATATAGAATCGCTACCGAATATGAAACGAATACTGAATATAGAATGATTATTGAGTGATTGTCTAATTGATATAATTTAAAATAGGAAATAATATTATTAATATAATACTATAAAATAATATTAATAAATAATAAAATATATATAGACCGACCTGTCAGACATAATAGATTTTTTTATAAACTTGAATTTCATCTATTTAAATAAATAAACTTTAAAAATAGTCGGAGTCTAGCTTTTTTTATTAAATAGGTCAGACCATGCTATGTCATAAGTAGGGCCAGACCATACACCCCTCAGAGACGGCCTAACCTATTCCCATTCCTAACTATGAATAATAAAACTGTAAAGAAGATTCATTCTGAACTATTTTAAATATGTGATTTAACATTTTTGTTAACATAAATATTATTTAAAATGACAATTCAAAAAGATGCGAAAAACTATGAGAGCAATAAAAGAATTATTACAAATTGGTACGTTTATAGAGACCAAAATTTATTTTTATGTCCTTTATAGTAATTTCATAGTTTTAAAAAAATTATTTTTTCAAAATTGTATATAAATAAATTAAAAGTTATAAAATATAGTAAACAATCCACATTTAAAAATTCATTTTCTAAAACATCTCTATAAAATAATTTTTTATTTAAATTTAAACAAACGCACCCATCTTCTTTCAGTTTTGTTTTGGCTCAAGCTAATCTTTAAATACAATAAAATAGAAAAACCGGTCCAATTGTTCCATTAATTTTTATTTTTTAAATATATAACTTATATTTGGAATTGCATTTGTCAAATATTTTATTTTGGAATGTCATTGTCAACTCCTTCAAGTGTAAGCGTAATAGCAAAAAAAGAAATTAAACATTATTCATTAAAAAGAAGAAAAAATACAGAATCGAACATTTCTCCAATTTAAAGAATTAATAAAATTTTAAAAGTATATCAACATAATTAAAATAATAATCATAAAAATTAATTAATGCAATCATCAATTCAGATTGCAAGCATGATTAATATATTTTATTTTATCACCAAATCTTCAATAATAGAATCATCACTAAAATTTATTTTACACACTACAAATTGTTTAAAAATAGATTCACAAATTAAATGGTACGCATGTTATCTCAAAAAAAATGAAATAAAATATTTGTATAGATATAGTAACAAAAAATGTAACATTTATTTTCTTTCTCTATTAAATGCCAAACCCTCGTATAAAAACAAATAGAGCTTTCATAGTTCTTCCTGTCTTAATAGAGCCAAACCCTATATATCTCTCTGAAATATTAAACTTTTCAAAGTTTAAGTCATGAAGAATATACAGTTACCACTACTACACTCAAAAATACTTGCCCAAAAGAAAAAACTCTGGTCAATTATGGCTAGCTTAATGTTTCTCTATGGCATATATGAGAACTTCGTCCCACATCATTTTCATAGACATGTTAGAAAATACATTCAAAAATTCATAGGCTTCATGTCCCCTTACATGCATATAACCTTCCATGAGTTTGTATCGGGAAATTCCCTCCAACGCAGTGACGCTTACACATGCATCCAAAGATATCTCAGTGTAAATTCATTGGAAAATGCCAAAAGACTTAAAGCTCAAGTTGTTGAAAATAGCCAAACTCCACTTGTCCTTACAATGGAGGACGCAGAAGACAACTTAAGCTTTACACCAACAACCCTAGTGACGATTGGTGGAACTCCAAAAACCCAAAATGGAGCCACGTAATATTTGAGCACCCTGCAAGCTTTGAAACACTTGCTATGGATCCAATCAAGAAAGAAGAGATCATAGACCATCTAGTTAAGTTCAAGAAAGGAAAAGATTACTATGCTAAAGTTGGGAAGGCTTGGAAACGGCGGTTATCTACTTTTTGGTCCGCCAGGAATCCGAAAATCTATCATGATATCCGCTATTGCTAATTTCATGAACTATGATATCTATGATCAAGAATTAACAACTATCAAGGATAACAATGAGTTGAAAAGGCTTTTGATCGAGACATCAAGCAAATCAACTGTAGTGATTGAGGACATTGATTGTTCTATTGATCTTACTGGCGAAAGGAAGAAGAAAAGACGTGTTTACGACTCTGAAACTATATGATAAGAAGCAAAAGACGGTAACTCTGGTTTGTTGAGTTTTATTGATGGGATTTGGTCTGCATGTGGAGGCGAGAGAATCATAATTTTCACAACCATTTTTGTGGACAACCTTGATCTTGCTCTTATTAGGAAGGGGAGGATGGATAAACATATAGAAATGTCCTATTGTAACTATCATGCTTTCAAGGTGCTTGCAAAAAACTATTTGGATACTGATTCTAATGATGATTTATTTCCAATTATTGAAAAGTTGTTGGGAGAGGTTAATATGACACCTGCTGATGTTGCTGAGACTCTGATGCCAAAGTCCAACACAGAAGATTTTGAGACTTGCCTGAATAATGTAATTCAATCTCTTGAGAATGTAAAGAAAAAGGAAGAGGAGGAGGCAAAGAAAAAGTAACTTCAGCTGAAGGCAGAGAAGGCTAATGGAAAATCTGCAGAAGAAGTGAAGGACAATGGTGCCAGCTATTAGTTTGGATTATGGTAAATTTCAGAAATATATGTAACACTTTAGAGTATATTGTTTTGAATAAAATAACTTTTTGTATAATGCTATTCCTAAGTTGCTTTCTCACAACTAAAAAGAAATCTGTTTTATCAAATTGGTGTTAACCGAGTTGTAAACACCTCAAACAAATTGGTGTTCTTAAGTATCTTTTTTATAACTATGTTACAGGTATGAAGTATCTACCACTAGTTTAGTAGTGTCTAACTCTGTTGGGGAATATGTTAAACACAATAGTATTGTCAAATAGTAATTACAACAACGCTAAGTCACTATAACGTGACAGAATTTGAACAAACCGCAATTTTGTTCAATCTGCGATTGATAATATTGGTTGGACACACAAGATGAGATCAAATCCGTGACCATTTACTTTAAGTGTCTGGTTCTCTTACCACTTAGACAAACAACATATTGGTAGGATGCACGTATCTAGAACACAAACTTAATTTTCTAGATCATGTCACCCACGCATGAAAAACAACAACCCAACATCCACTAGCTCATACAAGATAAAATTAAACATGAATTGTGTAGCACTGACACTTAAAGACTGATGTGTTTAATGCCCAATACATTCAGGTTGACACAGACATATGTAGTTACATTCAATTTCTTTTAATTTCTAAATTATTCTCGATATCAAGTGTCAAAGCAATGTCCGATGTCTATGACACAGTGCTTCATTGAACCATATTGCTCTAAAACTGACACACTTTTGTAAAATTGAACTAGAAACCAAAGCATCACTTGTTTTTCTTTTTTCTTTCTTCTTGTTCTCGCATAACAGAGTTATCGTTCTCTATTTTCACTGATTCGATTATGATATTTATGGAAGGATCGCAATCAATGAATCTAAAAAAAATTATTCACCATCGTATCTGGTTAGTTCTTAATTTGTGAATTGTGAGAAATGAGAAGGTTTGGAATGAATTGGATGAGGCGAATCATGCCACTGTTGTATGTAAGACCCATTATCGGTTCTCTAGAATATGATAATTGGACCGATACACCATAATAAAACAAAGGTAACTAATAATGAATACTAACTTAGAATCACATCATAACTGAAAACTACATTCATAAATATAATTTACAAATTGTTTATTAGATTTATAAAATATTACATCTTGAAAACAAACTACGATTGACTGATTAAATCATAAAACAAAACATTAAATTCTAATCCCACAAGTTTGGAACTGATCTTCTGATGCTAAATTCATGTCTCATGTTCCTCTGGATAAAAATATCTTAGTGAACTATAAAAAATAAAGGGGAAAACAGTTTCAAAGAGTTTGCGTATAAAACATGAAAATAATTATACATCTTCTCAATTTTAATTTTTTTAATAAAAATTTTACTTATAAAAATATTATTATTATTATTATATGTAAGTATATATATATATATATATATATATATATATATTTTTTTTTTTTTCCTTTTCTTTTTTATTCTGAAAAACATATGCATGACCTCAAATCTTTTCCTTTGGAATAAGGAAAAGTCGCCATGTGAGTCACCAAGATAATTGAGTCCTCGTTGGTAAAGGTGGTCTGACCAAACCCCAATCAACGTCTTGTTTATTTCATGTTGGAATAACCTAAATGTCTCACTGTGAATAAAGTCATGTATGATCTGATTAATGATATTGTACAAAACTTGAGATGTTTTGTATAAAATGCCTTTATTATGTCATATATAAAATGTATCGTTCATCCACAACATTTAAATAATAACTTAGCTGCTATACTAAACCCATAATAATTTAATCATAATAAAAAAAATAAAAACAACATTGGAGTAATGAAAATAGTAACAACATCAAAGTCACGAGAAATTGTACAAATATCGAAGTCATGAAATTAATAACAACATAAAAGTCGTGAAATTAATAACAACATAAAAGTCGTAAAGAATCATTTGGATGCAGTTTTAAAACACCTATATGCAAAAATTTCATTTTATCACACTCTAATTATCCTAATTTGTAACATCCCAAAACAGTTAATCAAAAAAGAATTTTAGCGTCCAAAATCCTAGAAGAAATTATTGTAGTAGAACACAATTTTCACAAACAAACACAATTCCACATACACACCAGGGGCAACAACAATAACAAACAGAAATCGTATTCGACAAACATACCCACCTTAAATTTAGTTATGCGCATTTAATTAAATTTTTTCTAACATATAATTCATTCACAAACATTTCAATCATAAACAACGTGCACATTCTAAGTTACTTAAATTTTCAATGAAATTCCTATGGACTAGATTTCTATTTTTGTCGCTATGTTAGTTGTTTTCTTCCATTCCTCTTTTTTCCAAACAACTTCATAATTTTTGTAATAAAATTAAATTCTTAATCATACACAAAAACCCTTTAATAAAAATAACTCTGGGAGAACATGATGTTCTGATTAAATTGATTATCATCCTCTGCTTCATTGATTGAGTATAATTAGGATGGACAAATTTAGACATAAGGTTTAAAAATGATTTGTAAAAAAAATTTGAGAGGTTTGAAGATTGGGATGAAGAGGTTGATCACCGGCAACGAATAGAAGGAATGAGGCTGTTTTTGTACAAAAAAACGAGAACTGATCTTTTTAATAGGTGGAAATTATCTAATTGATGTCCAAATATTACAAGCCATTTTCTTAATTAATCAAATTTTAAACTAATTATTTTATTTTTAAATTAACAATCTTATTAGTTAACTAGACTTAACAAAATACATAGTTCATTACATTGTACATCTTGGGAGGAAGCTAGGTGAGGATTGGATTGAACTTTCTCGTTGTAATCATGGTGATTTTTCATCTAGCATTCCTACAAGTTCAATCTACCGAAGGAACTTTTCAATTTGGGGTAAAATTGAATTTTAAAGGGTTTTGAATTAAAATTATTTTTTTATTTATTTTTAATTTAAACAATATATTCTCACTTGATAACTAATCCAAATTAACATTGACTCCAATAATTAAATTTGTTTTTCTATAAATGAAATAATTTTCTAATTTTAATTTAGTGGTGTCAAAATATGATCAAATTCATTTATAAATAATATATTATTTAACTGTTGGTGATTTAATTTAATGATAAAATATATTAGTTTTTTATTCCTTAATCAAAACCAATTGTAAGAATATTTTTTTTGATACATAAGTAGAATTAAGCTCCAAAATTAGTGGTTAGAAAAAGATCTTGACTTTTTATAAATATATGAAGAGGTCAATTATACATTTAAACATCATCTCTATTAAAAGAATAAATTGGTAAGCTTTTTACAATTCTATGACATAAGATACGTTTCTAATGGAGAGTACCACCATGACCTAAGCTAGCAACTACTACTAGACCATTGGACCAAAAGCATACTTTTCTACCATTAAAAATGTAAAGAAGAAAGACCATTGGGGGTTTTATCTATTTTTTAACACAATATCCTCAGTGTAGAATGAACATTGATGACATGACTTATATAAAGAAGAGTGACTATAGTATTGAAGCACTCTACTTTTTGTAGGTTCACTCAATAAATAAACTGTATTTAAATTAATAAATATTCTTAAAATATAATAGTATAAAGATATTAAAATAATAATGTACACAATTTATAATACTGACTTTTAGTATTAAAAGATATACAAATTTAAAAGATTATTGTTGGGGAATGTATATGTATATCCCACTATTGTATTAAGTTTTTTAAAATTCCCCACTTTTAAAAAGATATACGACATTGCTTTATTTTTTCTCGTTAATGATCGCAATCTGGGATTGCGATCTTGTGAAAAACAAAAAATTTATACTTTTGTAAATGGTCGCATCCTGGGGATGCGACCTTGTAAGGGCATGTTGTTTTTTATTTTTTAGTGATTAATTATATTTATTATTATTAAATAATTTAAAAATATTTAAAAATTTAAAATAATATTATCAAAAATAATAATAATAAGTTTATGACAATATATAAAATACTATAATATATATGACAATATATAAAATACTTACAAATGCGTTAATGTATCAAAATTTAGCTCTATGATATAGTATTTTATATATTGTTATAAATTTATTATTATTATTTATTATAATATTATTTTGAATTTTTAAATATTTTTATTATTTTTAAATTATTTAATAATAATAAATATAATTAATAATAACTACAAAAAGCTAAAAAATAAAAAACAACACGCTCTTATAAGGTCGCATCCTCAGGATACGACCACCTACAAAAGTATAAATTTTTTGTTTTTCACAAAGTCGCATTTTTAAATTATGATAAAAAATAGAACAATGTTATATTTTTTTTTTTATAAAAATAAAGCATTTTGAAAAACTTAATACAAAAGTGAGATATACATATACATTCTTGTTGGAACTTTTAACACTTTAAACTAGTGTTGTGTTAATTAAAAAAATTGTTAAAGTATCACTTTAAAGAGAATTTAACAATATTAATGTTTATAAAATAGATTTACGACATTTAGAGTACTGTCCTACAATCCTACCAAACCCTTAAGACTTTCCACTTTACTTTTTGTTGTTGCCGTTTTTAAATCACACTCGAATCTTCCTTCACTTCTCATTGTGATATGTAAGTTTTCTTTCTTTCATTATATTATTTATTTATTTATTATTATTATTATTATTATTATTATTCACATTATAATATCTTATATCTATTCATTTAGACGACAAAAAAATAGTAGTAGTTAGCTCATTCTTCGTGATACCATTTTCTTAACTTTTTAGCTTTTATATTTATTGTTTAGGGTACGGTTTTGTTTTTATTTAGTTGATTTTTTTATTCATTGATGACGTTACTTTTCATATTTGTATGTTTTTGTCTTTTTGTCGTGTTACTTTGGTAATTAGATGACTATTTCAACACATGTACGTTGACTGAATGCTTCGTTCTAAAGTCATCATAGACTATGAAAAAAATGACGTTTACATGCACGCCTCTATTATTTGTATATAGTTGCTACTTGCTAGTGGTGTGCCTTTGGATTTATATAAAAAGTGATATGACTTATAAAAAGTGGTGTGACTTTGGGATCCCAAATCTCCTTTGCATTGGTTAAAAGAAGGGACGTATTGAGAGGGTCAAGGGTGGTTTTTTATGTGAATAAGTAAATTGGTTTTAACATGATAAATTTAAATTAAATTGATTTATAAATGGATAAATATATTTTTAAAATAATTCTTTGGTAAACTTTTGAATTTAAATATTTTGATGTGATATTGTAATTAAATATAAAATTTATCTACGTTGATCTCATATCAATACCATTTTTTTAAAGATAAATTTGTTAATAAAATTTATCATCTCAAAGATAAATTTATAAGTAATTGTAATTATTCAGAGATTAATTATTGACAAATTAGTCTATAAATGATTTAAATTTTATAGAAAATTAGTGCACGTCATGATATTAATACGAGATTAATGTGAAATAGTCACGAATTCAATTATATGTCACATCATAGTCTCAAATGATAGCATTTTAAAATTGAACTAATTTAATTAATATTTTATAATTTTAGAGATGTATTTATTAATTTACAAAATTTATAGACTAATTTGACTGATACTTCCAATTTAAATGATCAATTTGTCTATTCACTCTTTTTGATATTCTCTTTTAAAAAATAAAATAATACACAAATAAATTATAATCATTTAATTAATTTTTTGAAATTATCTTTTACTTGTTATTCCATTGAATGTTTTTTTTTAAAAAAAAGACAAAATCTATCCCTATTTAACAATATATACCATTTACATAAACCAAATTATTTTCAATCCATGTTTTTATTTTTACTAATAAAATGACAACAATTTATTCAAATTGATAAAAATTATATTAACAAAGATACTATTGAAAGTCGCTAAAACCTCAAAAGATGGATGTGTGAACAAACTTACAACATCTATACTAATATAAAATTACAAAATATCTATTAATGTGATAAAATTTATAAATATAATAAAATTAAAGTATCAATAATATCATTGTCTCTAAAATTGAAGAAATGCATCACGACGAAAAACCAAAACAGCATTACACCAAGACGATAAATTAAAACAACGTCGTACCAAAACTACAAATAAAACAAGTCGCATTAAATAATAAAATAAAATAAAAATATGAAAGAAAAATTAAATATATAAAAATCACTTATTAGATTAAAGAAAGAAGTGCAAAGTTGATTGAAGGAAATAATTTTCAGACAAAAATTTAGTTATAAATCACCTCGCTTTTCTAAAGAAAAGAAGAACAAGAGGGAGGCGGAGGTCAAGAGCGACCACATTTGTCATTGATTATTTACAATCCATGTTCTAGCTAGTAGTAACAAAAAGTGTTATTTTAACTAACTTTTCATTAACCTTTTTATAATGATGAATTTTTTTTATTAACTAACTTTTGAAATTTAGTGTATTTTTTATTTTGGTTTTAAAATAAAAATAAATACTACTATAATTAATTGATAGATGTAAAAAAAAATTTAATTTAACTTTTGCTTGCTTTATTGTAGTAAATAAAAATATAAAGCTTAATTTATGAGGAGTATATATATATATATACACACTATAACATAGTATACACTTCGTCAAAAAAAAAAAATAATGTACACAATCATTTGCAGTTAGCTTTAATAACAAAAACAACGATTTTTTTAGATTCCAAAGAAATTTTAATTGGATTTTGATTAAAAAAAATTAAGAATCCGTGAAAAAAAAAGCATAAGAAAAATAAAATTCATGGGTAATATACATATATCATTTCATTATGCCAAATTTCTAATTATAAACATGAACCTTAAAACTGTCAATTCAAAAGAAGCAAACATAATTAATTATTTTTACTAAAATATCTAATCCAAACTAATTGAGGTCACCATTCTCCTTCACTTTTCCCTCAATATTTCCATTAATTTTCACTTTTTCTTCCTCTTGAACCAATTCTTGTTTTTCTTTCTCCATTTTCAATTGTGCTTCCTCATCCTCAACTTTTTTCTTTGCTTCCTCCTCTGCTTTTTTCTTTGCACTCTCAAGAGATTGAATCAAAGTCTTCAAACAAGACTCAAAATCTTCAGTAATTGACTTTGGCATCAAATTCTCAGCAACATCAGCAGGTGTCATGTTAGTCTCTCCCAACAATTTTTCAATAATTGGAAAAAACTCATCATGTGACTCAACATCTAAGTAGTTTCTTGCAAGTACCTTAAAAGCTTCATAACTACAATAAGACATTTCAATATGTTTATCCATTCTACCCCTTCTAATAAGAGCGGGATCAAGTTTGTCCACAAAATTTGTTGTGAAAATTATGATCCTCTCACTTCCACATGCTGACCAAATTCCATCAATAAAATTCAACAATCCAGAAAGTGTTACCTTACTTTCCTTTTTCTCTTCCTTTTCACTTTTCTTAATAGGATCTTTTTTTGCCTCCTCACTATCATCATCTTCTTTCTCTTTTTTCTTCTTCCTCTGACCTGTAAGATCGAGCGAACAATCGATATCTTCAAGCACTATAATCGATTTACTCGACGTCTCAATCAAAAGTCTTTTCAACTCATTGTTATCCTTAACAGTTGTTAATTCAAGATCATAAACATCATAGTTCATGAAATTAGCAATAGAAGATATCATGGTAGATTTTCCAGTTCCAGGAGGACCATAAAGTAAATAACCACGTTTCCAAGCTTTACCAACTTTAGCATAATACTCTTTCCCTTTTTTGAACTTAACAAGATCATTTATGATCTCTTCTTTCTTGTTAGGTTCCATTGCAAGTGTTTCAAACCTTGCAGGGTGTTCAAAAGTTGTGTGACTCCACTTTGATTTTTTATACCCCCACCAATCATTGCTAGGATTGTTTGTGAAAAGCTTTAGTTGCCTATTCTTCAATTTAATAGCTTTTCCTTTTTCCAACACATGTTGAATATATGAGTTAGTAATAACATCAAGATGGCTTTTGTGAAAAGTTAGTGTTAAGAATCTCTTTTCATCTGAGGCAGGGTAATATGAAAATTGTTGTGATTTTGTGGTGGTGTGATTAGCAGACCACCACACTTTAATTCCATTAAACTCATCTGTAATCTCTTGGTTGTCATCCATGCTTAGGACTATTGGAGTTTGACTATCTTTGACCACTTCAGCTTTAAGTCTTTTGGCTTTTTTTGAAGAGTTATCACTAAGATATGTTTGAATGTCTTTGTAAGTTTCACTTTGTCTTAGACGCTCTCCAGATAACTCATGGAAGGTTATTTGGATATAAGGGTATGTAAGGTTTGTGATTTTTTGTGTGTATTTTTGAAAATATCTACGAAGACGTGGTGGGAAGAATTGCTCATACATGGCATATACAAACATTATGCTTGCCATAATTGAGCCTAGTTGTGACCATATTTCTCCAATTCCCATTTCTTATGCTTTGAGAATGTTTAATGTATAAGAGAATGTGTTTCTATTTTTTGTGTTGTATGAACTCAAAGTGTGTGGTATTTATAATGTGTTTCATTTTGAAGTATTTTTCCACGACGATTTGGAAAGGACCACGCACGTTCTGTTTATTTTTTTGTGAGTTTCTTGGTGACTACGTTTTACTAGGAGACAAATAGTTGTTGATTTCGTGAGATTGTAGTTTTATAAATATAATATTTTGATATTTTATGAAAAATAAAATATGATTTCATTGTATTTTATACCGTATTCATAACTTATTACTTATTTATGAATACTGGTTTTATTATTTTTTTAAAAAGTTTTCATGGTACATTTATAAATTAAAGTGTTTTGATATATTTGTTCTTAAAATTAATAAATTAAAAATTATTTTCATGAATTAAAAAGTTATTTGTTGACTTTTGTATTTTAAAAAAACAAATTATTTCATAAGAAAAAATAACATTTCATTATTTATATGCATTATACAATTATTCAATATTCATTATTATAAATAATAAAAATAAAAATAAAAATAAAAATAAAACTAAATTTTATTTTACAAATATTTTTAATAAATAATATTTAGATATTATAAACTTTTAGCGGTGTAATTATTTTACAAATATTTTTGGTAATTATCAATTTAAAAATCGAATGTATCAATATAAATTAAATCGATCTTTTTTCAGTAGTACAAAATTGTAAGAGGAGCCAATTAATCCTCATTAATCAAGAATCGAATTTCCATATCATTGCGGTAATTTATGGAAAGATTTCACAGCTAGCAATATTTGAATATTTGAATTAGAAAATAGTATTTTCTCAATATCAATGGCAATCAATATCAGTTGTAGCACATGAATGAATTTGCAAAAATAAATTGTTTAATTTATGTGGTACTATCCTTGCACCAATTTTTAAAAGAAAATTATTTATTTCATACTGGAAAATTTTAATTTTATAATATTATTTTTATAGTGATAAATATTATGAAAATTATAATTTAAGTTGAGGTAACTCACCCAAAATTAAACATCTAAAATTTTATTGCATGTCTCCTCACCAAATGGACTTGAAAATTTCAAGATAATTAGAAAATGAATGAAGAGTTGTATTATTTGCTTGATGCAAGACGTATAGAATTTCATCAAATTCGAATTTTGTACTGTGAATGGAAAAAATGTGTTGAAAAGGAAACTCTCCTAAAAAAGTGGTTAACCTGTTTTTTT
The DNA here is from genome assembly GCA_037974835.1 of Cicer judaicum. NCBI lineage: Eukaryota > Viridiplantae > Streptophyta > Magnoliopsida > Fabales > Fabaceae > Cicer > Cicer judaicum. Next base: position 1,599,449 of record JBBPBS010000170.1, read on the forward strand.
CAAAAGAAAAGCAAAGAAATAAATAAATAAAAAATAAAGCAAAAAATGATAAAGAAAAAACAGTGAGTCATCCACTAATAGAATATACGACATGTGATGTGATGAGGGGTCTCATAAAACAAATCGAAATTATTTCATTCTTCTTTGGTCGGTCGACTGTACGGAATGTTTTGCCATTGACTCATCGAAACGGTGGATTGTTTAATGGTAGGCTAGTTTTTTTTTACTAATTATGAAAATAATTTCAGCATAAACTTAATAACTATAAAGCAAAATATTAATATTATTATTGATGCCAGCATTAAGTCAAAGTGATTGGAACATAAAAAGTTGTTATATTCAACGAAAATAAATAAAATAAATTAAATTGGTGTTACAAAAGATTTGCAAATAGTAATGATTCCCTATAGCCAAATAGTTATTTTATTTTATTTTTTTTACTTTGAAACATGTAACAGCTATTCCTATTTGCAATTGTTAAATGACAAAGATAAATAAATAAAAAAAACCATTTAGTTTTCTAAATATACCAGAAAAAATGTAAATGGTGTTAATAATAATATATGAAGACATAGTGAATGAACTCTTGATCATACATCTCATAAGCTTTTCCATTTAGAGTTTGTGGGGCCTTAGTTAGTCTGAATGAATTTTTAACCATTGGTGGACTATTTCACTGCTACATAAATATGATATAAAATAATTAATTTCTTAACTTGTAAGGTGGATTAATCAGCCCCATTTTGTGATTGATCCATTTTTTCAACAGATTAAATGTAACGGATCAACTTAAGTAGTTGAGTATACAACATTAATTATATCCATTTAAGATGACAAATTAATCAGATTCATCCACATATTGTACTCTTTTGTCACCCCTATTTACATAGTATGCTACAATTGAATATTTCGATCCTGAACCAAAGGGTAATTGATGGCCAAAATTATGTTACCAAAATTGCGATGAACATTCAAGAAATCCCAAAAACAACAAATAAATATGTACTTCAATCTCAATATATATTATAAAAAAATTATCAAAATGGCTAGCTAGGTAGATCTAAAAAATAATCATCACCAAAATTCATATAAAATAAGTAACAAAAAATATGCTTTAATATAGAAAAAGAAATTTATTATTTCTTATTTATTTGTATAATTATATTATTAAATACATAATAAATGGACCTTTCTGAAGCCCAAATATATTATTGTGAAAGTAAGACAGAAATTAGTTTATAGAGTTTGAAGCCTTAGGAGGGGGCCCGGGGCTGTAATGGCAACATGGGGCTGGCCTATAGCATGGTACAATTTCCTCACAAAATCGTTGGCCCCCTTCGACATTTCCACTTAGTGTACTCACAACACCAAAAACCAATACCATTAGCTTCATCATCTTCTTCAAATAACTTTCCATTTTTATTCAACTTGCCAAACACCTTCAATTCTTATGCTATATGCCAAACCAATCTCTTCTTATTTATACAAATTTCAAAACACTAATAATCACATATTTTCCATTTATTAACTGCAACTTTTAGAATTTTTTTTTGACTAAAATATTTCTAATACTTTTTTGAAAGAAAATTATTTCTAATATTTTTTTTGGTGGCTAAAAAAATATTTCCAAATATATTGGTCAAAATTCAATTGATATTCTTAACTTTTGTAAAAAAAAATGATATTCTTAACTCATTTCACCAAATTATTATTTTTATATATATATTTCATTTTTTTTGTTGAAATTCATCATTAAATATACATTAGAATAAAGTATTAGAAATATTAAACTTTGTAATAATGAAATGTTATGTTTTCTGTCATAAAAAGAAAAACACGTGTGTTATGTTTTACGTGATATTTTTGTTGCATTTTTTAAATTTTAAAAGATGTAGCTAATATATAAACATGTACATCACAATACATAACTGTGGTATTATTATTAAAAAAGTATCAATACATTGCTGTAATTGTTGCACATGAATGAAAATATAAATTAGCTTCATTATCATTTTGATTTACAAAAATAAATTGTTTTTTGACTAAAATATTTCTAATACTTTTTTGAAAGAAAATTATTTCTATTTTTTTTGTGTGGCTAAAATAGTATTTCCAAATATATTGGTCAAGATTCAATTGATATTCTTAACTTTTGTAAAAAAAATATGATATTCTTAACTCATTTCACCAAATTATTATTATTTTATATAATACAAATAAGAATAACACACAAACAATCATAATAGGACCATATATTTACACAAATATTCCATCAAAAAAATATCACATTCAAATGTCAAAATCACTAAACAAAAATCAATAAATTTCACTATAATCAAATTGTCTAAAAAAAATTATCACCACACACGATACATATTAATAACAACAAAACAATTACAATAAAATGCAATGTTATGCATGAGCTTAGATTCTACTTCACAATGTGGTACCATTCTAACTCTGAAGTACTTGGTTATGAGGCTTTATACTATGTCACCATCCTGGTGGACGAACAATTCAAATCGACCCTGTCCTCATAGATCCCCTCAACTTAACCCGAGACACATATATGTGACAGTCGAGGTAAATGTGTGTTGTGTGGTAGCTCTCGACATTTGGAGTGCTACCTCCAAGTCACCTAGGAATTCCCCACCCGAATACCTCCAAGGTCTTACAATCTTCACTTATGGCTCGACAGCAGACCGTCACGGTCAGACTCATTCAGTTGTACTTCCCCATAATCACTAGGCTTATCTGGCCCTACGTATATGATAACAAAATAATATTCACTTCACAATTTTTTTAATATTTATTTTCTCCCTCGTTGGCCTATGATACTCCATTAAGAACCGTCATCTCAAACACAAATTGAAATCACAATTATTTCACCAACTGTGGGGTTACTTCAATATTCTCATCGCAAATTCACATCACTATCATTAATTATATTTCATCACATAAACTCATCACAAATTTATAGCATCACTATCATCAAGTATAAATCATCACATATTATACATCATCACGTATTATTGATTATACATCATCATAATTACATAAACATATCAAAATAAATTCACTTTTTATTATCACATCACATAAACACATATAATCACAATTATTTCACCAACTATGGGGTTACTTCAATATTCTCATCACAAATTCACATCACTATCATTAATTATATTTCATCACATAAACTCATCACAAATTTATAGCATCACTATCATCAAGTATAAATCATCACATATTATACATCATCACGTATTATTGATTATACATCATCATAATTACATAAACATATCAAAATAAATTCACTTTTTATTATCACATCACATAAACACATATAATCAAACATATGCATAAAATTCATTCAACATCTAATATCACAATAATATCAAATATCACACATTTAATAAAAAATAAATCAAACATCACAATAATATTCAATACCACACATTTAACGAAGTTAAACAATCAACACATTATAAATATTTCTATTCTATATTTTAATCTCACAATTCCCATATTTTAACATTAATTAATTTATCACTCAAAGAGCTACTGCCGTACGTAGCAAGCCCCAAATGAATTGTTGGAAAATACGGTTTTTCCGTTCATCTCAAATTATATTATACTCATAAATTCAAACGCTCTCACCTCTTACCTTATTTTTACGCTTTCACACATGAATACGATTCCACAAGAAAACAACCTTTGTTCATTGACTCTTTGTCTTTCAATCGATCTAACTCAATAATTTATGAGTAAACGTTAAAAATAAATTATAAGAAGATACTCTTAAAACTAACTTCGAAATTCGGTCTAGGGAAATTACCATAAATCAGAAACCCAATAAGTGGATAATATAGTCACTTTTCACACAGTCGTTTTGGCATGCGTTTCACTCAAATCGGACTTACAGTGAAGGAGAACGGTGCAAAATAACGAATTCTATAAATGAAGAAGTCGGGTATTTTAGAGAGAAATTGTGGTTGTTAAAAATCTGAAAAAGTATGTTTAATTGACGAGTTAAATGAATGAAATAACATACTCAAATTTGGGCGAAAATGTAGAAAGTTTTCTGGAACAGTTATCAATCACCGATGTCAAATGATAGGATTAAATGTTGTGTTTCCTCTTTGGTTGTACCGCTGCCCTTCCAACTCTCTTCCCGTTTTTTGGTCCATTCATGAATCAAACCCATTGGTCTCCTTTTAGGTTTTACTAGTTTTATTTTATTTTAAAACACAATTTCATTAATAAAGCATTATTACTATTTCAAAATTAATAATTTATAAATAAAAATAATTAATCTTTTAAAATACGTTAATAATCAAAAATCTCATATTTAAAATAATTCCTATAATAATATTTTTTTTTCTTTTTCAAATATTCAAATTAAAATATTAACATCATTAGAGGATAGTCCAAATTATAAAATAATTAAATATAACATTAGCACTTTATATTAATTATTAAATCTTAATAAATATATATAAAATCACAATATCATAACAAGTATATAAAAATAAAGTAAATCAAACACAATATCACTACTATCTCAAGATACTTATATATAAAAAAAATAATTAAAAATAAAAAATAGTTATAAATAATTGAAATATAACTACGTGCATACTTAACATTAGTCAAACGCACCTAAAAATATTACATTAATTGGGTACACATATATGCACGTAAAATTGTATAAAATATTTTTTATAATATATATATATATATATATATATATATATATATATATATATATATATTACACTAAAATACTATTATTTTTAAACAACACATCAAATAATAAAATATAATATTTATTATTTATATCACTCATGTAATCTAAAATTAATAAAACTAATACATCATAAAAATCACCTATATAACAAAAATTAATCAAAAAATTTATTATTATATATTCTAAAATAATTTTAATATTAAATTAATTATTTAAAATCGTACTTAACTAATAAATAATTTAATATAAAATTTAGAGTGGTACATTTTCTGTCATAAAAAAACACGTGTGTTATATATACTAGTTGCATGTTTGAAATTTTAAAAGATGCAGTTAATATAAACATGTAAATCATAAAACATAACTATGGTATTATTATTAAAAAGTATCAATACATTGCTGTAATTGTTGCACATTAATGGAAATATAAATTAGATTTATTACTATTTTGATTTACAAAAATAAATTGTTTTCTGTCGTTCTATCCTTGCACCATTTTTTATACGAAAAATATTTATTTCATATACCTGAATGCTTTATAACCTTTTTATTTTCTTTTTGACAGTGATAAGTATAGTAAAAATTAGAATTTAAATTAAGACTAACTATATTTTTTAAGGCCGCTCCAAAGACTGACCATTTAGGATTTGATCCAATAATTATAAGTAACCAAATGAATAACTGATAGATTTTAATGTCATTTGAATTTGATTCCAAGTTACATATATAGTCACAAAACTTAATTGTATTATAAGAAAATATCGACCACCGTATAATAACTTTTTATGTTACATCCCATTCAAGGTAAGACTTTTAAACAAACTCAAATTTGTTATATAAAAAGAAAAAAACTCACGATTAGGATTTCTTTTTCTCTCCATAATATCCTCTTTTTGAAATATTTTTTTAAAAATATTATTCTAAAACAAAAAAGCGCTGTAAATCTGTTTTAAAAACGTGATGCTTGTTGTATTAGTTTTACGACGCTTTTTAAAAAAAGCATTGTAATAGGTGTATTCTTTTATTTCAATTAGATATCTTTCTGGAATTATATCAACAATCTCCTTCACAAATTGCAATCTACAATATCCGCAGTCAATGTTGTTAGTTTGACGAGAGCACTATAAAATAAAACATATAAATCAATAAATATTTGTGCATTGATTGTTAATGAAATTTTAAAGGCATATATTTCAAACCTTTATGGAAATTCATGTGATTTATTTGATTTTTGCTTCGACACTGTAGCACCCATTTGAATTCGGAAAACTTGTAAAACACTATCAAATAAATATGATTATTAGCATTAACAAACCCATTATATATATATAAGGAATAAATTAATAAATGAATACAATACCTAAAGAGTGCGAAGAAATACGTGGGTTCGTAGGGTTAGGGTTTCGTTTAAGAAGGAACATCGAGAATGCGCAGAAATACGAACGGTTCGTAGGACAAAGTAGAGTTCACAATGAGAAGAGTATGTAATAATATTCGGAGGGATAGTAACAAATATGGAGATGATTTGCAATGAAGATGGTTAATAATATGGTTTGTAGGGACAATAAGGTTCGCAATGAGAACGATAATGAAGAGGAGAAGTACACTGAAGCGTAGTGAAGTTTATGTAATAAAGAGAAAACTGAAACGATTTACTATTATATATAAAATTCTATTACAACACTTTTTTAAAGAGCGCTGTAAAAGACATTTTATTTTTTAAAAGCCTATTACAGCGTTTTTTTAAAAAGCGCTGTAAAAAACCTCCTTATTTTATTTTTCAAAAATCTATTACAGTGCTTTTTGAAAGAGCACTGTAAAAAACCTCATTATTTTATTTTTTAAAAGCCTATTATAGCGTTTTTTAAAGAACGCTGTAAAAGACCTCATTATTTTATTTTTTAAAAGTTTAATCACAGCGCTTTTTTAAAGACCGTTGTAAAAGACCTACTTATTTTAGTTTTTAAAAGCCTATTACATCGCTTTTTTAAAGTGCTGTAAAAGATCTCCTTATTTTATTTTTTGAAAGCCTATTACAACGCTTTTTTAAAGAGCACTGTAAAAGACCTCCTTATTTTATTTTTTGAAAGCCTATTACAACGCTTTTTTACAGGCCTTTTAAAGCGCTTGTCCAAAAGTGCTAATGCAAACACGGCTCTTATTGGCCTTGGCCCGACCGTCAACTGCTTCAACTGCAGATGCGGTTGACCTAGATCTAGATGTCCCATCAATAGCGAAGGAAGTGGCTGGACTCGTTCTTTAGGACTTGGACTCTGACTTTCCGTACTCGTCCCTGAACCCAATGGGGAATCCGTCCCTTTCAGTAAAAGACCTCCTTATTTTTTTTTAAAGCCTTTTACCGCGCTTTTTCAAAAAACGCTCTAATAGGTCCCTTGTTATGTGAAAGAACAAGTCTATTACAGGTTTTTTTTACAACATTTGTCAAAAAAATGTTGTTATATCCTCTATGATTTTTAAAATATCATACAACAACACTTGTATTTAATAAGCATTATAAAAAATGCGTTATAAAATGTCATTTTTGGCGTAGTGAATTATTTAAATATTTCTTAACCATTTCAAATAAATAAATAAATAATAAAAAATGTCATTACTTCAATCAACTATTCTCGACCCATATCTATTAATTGCCTGATGTTATATTACTCCAACTATTTTCTTAATTATTTGAAGTAATAATAATAAATTTAATTAATAATATCCTAATGAAAACAACTGTAAAGGCCACTAGCCTACTACTGTTTATCCATTTTACAAAGTATGGAAAGTAGAGTCAGAATTGCCATATATAATCAAGGATTAAATAAAATTTTATTTTTTTTATAAAATTTTAAAAATTTTATTTTTTAGTTTAAGTACTAAAATTTATATTTTAAAATTTCTACAGAATTGCCATAATTTTAGTTCTTATTAAAATAAAATATATTTAATTTAAATTTTTGAATGATTATTTATAAGATACATGTAGTAAAGTGAATAATCATATTGAAGAACAATATCACTTAATAAATTCACTCACTAGTTGAAGTTAGAGGATGTGGAAGGCTAAAGAGTCCACTAAAATTATATTAATAACACTTTTTATAAGATGTCAATCTTTAAGATAAACACGTAAACAAACATACATAAATAATATTTATAGTCAAAATACAATAAGATATAAAAATTATTATATAGAAAAAGAAATTTATTATTTCTTATTTATTTGTATAATTATATTATTAAATACATAACAAATGGACCTTTCTGAAGCCCAAATATATTATTGTGAAAGTAAGACAGAAATTAGTTTATAGAGTTTGAAGCCTTAGGAGGGGGCCCGGGGCTGTAATGGCAACATGGGGCTGGCCTATAGCATGGTACAATTTCCTCACAAAATCGTTGGCCCCCTTCGACATTTCCACTTAGTGTACTCACAACACCAAAAACCAATACCATTAGCTTCATCATCTTCTTCAAATAACTTTCCATTTTTATTCAACTTGCCAAACACCTTCAATTCTTATGCTATATGCCAAACCAATCTCTTCTTATTTATACAAATTTCAAAACACTAATAATCACATATTTTCCATTTATTAACTGCAACTTTTAGAATTTTTTTTTTGACTAAAATATTTCTAATACTTTTTTGAAAGAAAATTATTTCTAATATTTTTTTGGTGGCCAAAAAAGTATTTCCAAATATATTGGTCAAGATTCAATTGATATTTTTGACTTTTGTAAAAAAAAATGATATTCTTAACTCATTTCACCAAATTAATATTTATATATATATATATATATATATATTTCATTTTTTTTTTGTTGAAATTCATCATTAAATATATATTTGAATAAAGTATTAGATATATTAAACTTTATAATAATGAAATGTGTTATGTTTTATGTGACACTCTAAATCCCAAAATAATATATATAATAATTTATATCATATTCCTATAAAATTTGCAGCGGATAAATAAAAATATATTTTTAAGAAAATAAAAACTTTATATTTAATTTAGAGTATCACGTTTTTCAAAATAAAAATAAAAATACTTTAAACTTATTTTATCTATTAAAATAGTACAATCTCGATAAGCTTGATTTAAGTATTATTACTTGATTTAATTCTAAAAACTTACTAGTACTTCTAAGATTTTCATACAAAAATTCGATTCAAATTAAATAAGTAAAATATAAATTAAAACCCTTATTCCCGGTATCACATGTGAAATGAAGTGTCTTGTAAGCATCTTTAAAAAATAAAATTGATCATCGCAATTCATTAAAAGAGTAACAATATGATGCATCTTAGTAGTATTATTAGAAAACTAGTGAACACAACAAGCAGAAATATCCTACAAGTGATTGGCTAATAACTTTACTACAACAAATGATAGGTAATGCACAAGAAGAGGAAAAGACTTACGAAGAAATTGCCGAATACCTAACCAAATTGAGGACTTTACGAAATATGTACCTAACATATTTTCACGAAGAAAAAGAGCCTTAAAAGTAAAGCTCTCTATTGATGTGAGGAAAACATGTCCTACAAAAGTTTAAACAAGATAGAAGAATTAATAGCACACAAAGATCAAAGACCTGCCATTCAAAAAGGATTGCATCATCTTTGGTTAAAAAGTGGTCCTCAATTACAAAATATATATAGGTGGAGGAATTGTTTGTATTAACTAAATAAATGTATTTCACTATAACACATAGGCATTGATTGATCTTTTGTTTCTCGAGCTGTGTCTCTCGAGATAAATAGAAAGCTTATATTGATTTTTATTTGCAAGATTATATTTTATATATAGTTTTAGATTAAATAAGTTTTTAATCTTGATAAAATTTTAATATTTATTTTTTAGTTTTATAAAAAAAAAAATTAACTTTTTAGTCTGTAAAAAAATTATTTTTTGTTTTTGTTATTTGCTTTTAAAATGAATTTGTTTGTATCATTTAGTTGAGTTTTTTTAATCATATTAAAAACATTATAAACACCTTCATTATAATGGTACTAATAAAAAATTATCTCATTATTTACTCTCTTTCCCTATATAATTTTCTTCATTCCACTTTCTTCTACCAACAAAAGAGAGTGCAAAACAGATTATTTTTTACCGACTACCTTTTTAACAAAATAATTTGAAATAAACATACTCTTAAGGGACATTTCAAAAAGTTTATTTTAATTTCTCTCGTTACATAAGAATCACCCTTAATAATTGAGGTACACTTTTGAGTAATACTTGCGGTATACTTAAAAAAGTAAGTGTACCCAATTAATTGTTTTTAATTTTTTTTAATGAATTTTTTAAAATTAATTTAATAACTTACTGCTTTAATTTGAAATTAAATTCAGAGTAATTAGTGCATTCACACAAATAATACGGTCGGACAATTAGTGATCATTCGAAATCGAATTGTCATAGAAAAATTTAACTTAAATCTTTGTTTTTGTAATTTTAAATATTTAAATATTAATTTAAATTATTTAATCTTAATCTAACTATCATCGACGTTTAATTGTGTAAATATTGTATACATACGGAGATTTTAATTACGCAAAATTATAACCGTTTAATTCATAACATCATGGTTAACAACTTCACACCCCATCACATCACTGATTTAGATTTTTTTGTTGAGACTAGTGTTTTAAAAATTACAAATTTGATCAAAAAAATTGCAAAAAATAACATGAGAAAACGAGGAGTGTGTGACTACGTCATATGTGTATGTGAATCTTTTTGCATGTGGTCAAATTCCAACTGTTTGAAACAATGTACTATAAAAAATCATGCAATGTTATTTTCAAATAAAAAATCATGCAATGTTATTTTCAACAATCAACATCTCATATGATTATATTTTGTCATTATCCAAAACAAACTCACGAGAAACAAATGATCAATGCCTATGTGTTACATTATATATAAAAAACCAACAAATTAAAGTTTAAATAAAGAAAAATATTACACAGCACAAGAACAAGAAGAAAAAAACCAAACATGATTGAAATTTGGAGTCTTTTTACTTCAAAGCTTCCAACCCTTTTGTTTTTCTTGGCTATGTTTCAAAGGTATTTTCCTTATACAGTTCAATCACTCTTAGAAAAATTCAATGAAAAATTAACCAAATGTTTTTATCCTTATGTTGAAGTTAGATTCTTTGAGTACATTGGTGATTTCATGAAAACCAATGAAGCTTTCACTTCCATTGAACACTATTTAACTTCAAAATCCACAAACCAAGCAAAAAAACTTCAAGGTGAATTTACAAGAAAGTCCTTAGAGCTAAAAATGGATGAAAGGGAAGAAATTTATGATATTTTTCAAGGTATTAAATTTGTTTGGAGCTTAAGAAAAATAGTTTCAAATACAAATTCTGTTTCATTCTACCCTGCTCATGATAAAAGATATTATCTTCTCAAATTTCATTGCCAACACCGCGATTTCGTGACAAAATTTTACCTTAATCATGTTTTGGAACAAGGTAAAATAATTATTTTGAGTAAAAAAGAAAGAAAACTTTACACAAATTGCACATGTGATGGTGAATATGATAAGAGAGGTGAATGGAGTCATATGATTTTTGAACATCCAGCTTCATTTGAAACAATTGCAATGGATCCAATGAAGAAAAAGGTAATTGTTGATGATCTTGTTACATTTAGTAATTCTAAAGAATATTATGCTAGAATTGGAAAACCTTGGAAAAGAGGTTATTTGCTATATGGTCCTCCAGGAATCGGAAAATCAACATTAGTAGCTGCAATTGCTAATTTTTTAAAATATGATATTTATGACATTGAATTAACAAATGTGAAAACTAATGCGGAATTAAGGAAACTTTTAATTGGAATTAATAGTAAATCGATTGTTGTGATCGAAGATATCGATTGTTCACTCCATCTTACTAATCAGAGGAGGACGGATTCGGTGAATGGTAAAGAAGAGAATAATGAAAAAAATGAGATCAACCCTTCTTTGCATGAACATGTTTCAAATGAAGCAAATAAAAATAAAATGAGTCAAGTAACACTTTCTGGATTATTGAATTTTATTGATGGATTTTGGTCAGCTAGTACAGGTGAGAGGTTAATTATATTTACTACTAATTATGTTGATAAACTTGATCATGCTTTGATTAGGAGAGGTAGAATGGATTTGCATATTGAATTGTCTTATTGTGGTTTTGAGGGTTTTAAAATGTTGGCTATGAATTATTTAAGTATCGAATCGCATCGATTGTTCGATACGATTCAATGTTTGTTGGATGAGGTTAATATTGTGCCAGCCGATGTTGCGGAAAACTTGATGCCTAAGGTAGCTGGTGAAGATGTTGAGACTTCATTGAAGAGGTTGATTCAAGCACTTAGAAGTTCTAAGGAAGAGCAAAAGATGAAGGGTGAGAAAGATGAAGAGTCTTAGGTTGTGTTAAATTGGAGTTTGAGGTTGGTTATTTTACATTAGAGTCTTAATCATTAGTATGAATGTTAAATTATATTGTTATAGTTATATTATATGTTAAATTGTATTGAAAGTCTTAGACTATGTTAAATTGTTGTTTGGTGTTGGTTATTTTACATTAGAGTCTTAATTAAAAATTAGTATGAATATATGTTTCTAATTATTATAGTTATTTTAATATGCTAGCTTGGTTTGAAACAATGTTATGCTGAATTACAAATTCAACATTAGCACTGCAGGGTATTAAAACAGAGTAGATTGAAAATTTTAGTATTAACATATGGTCAAAAGTGTTGAATTAATATAAAGAATTTTAGTTGTTAGTGCAAGTGTTATCTGGTACTATCAAAATTATGTTTTTCTAATGAGATATTAGCAATTTAGGATATTATTCTGCAAGTATTAAAGGAATCAATAGTTTTTTAATTAGTTTAAAAATCTTTGTTATGTGAACTTTTATGCTTGGCATTAAAATTAAAATGAAGTATATTTCTTTGAGGAATATGCATATACATCTACCCTAAAGTACTCTTCTAAACAAGTGATACTTTAGGTTATTTTATACAAAAATATATAATATTCATATTAATTGACGTAGCATGAGAAAGAAAATTAAAATAAAAATGACACATAAAGTAGCATCATTTTTTTATAATAAATAAAAAAGCCAGGTCTGATTTCATCTTATCTAGTAACCTTTTCAACTTTTCTAAGGACCAACACAACATTAAATGGTGTAATATAAAGAAAAGATGATTCATGATACCTACCCCAGATTACCTTATTAATATATATGGTATGTTGCAGTTTATTTTTATTTTTGTTTATTTATTGGGTAGAAGTTGTAGTTTCTTATTTAATTAATTAAGCCCTATGTTTATTTTTTGAAACAATAAAAAAAAATTTAAAAATATAAAATTTAATTTTGATATGTTTAGTTACTTTTAAGTAGAATTAATTTTATTACTAAATTTTATTTTAATTTGAAATTATAATTTTTAATTTTTACATATATGCATTAAATATAAATAATTTTATACTTAATGTATTTCAAATTAAATTATTTTATCTAAAATTTAATTTGTGTCAATTAAATAAAATTATTTTATTTAAAATCAATTTTCACCGCGCATAATCGATCATATGCTAAGAAATTCTTGAGTCGGTGTTGTGATGACAATTTAGTACACATCAACCAAAGAAAAAGAAATTGACTTCTACTTTTTTTGCCGACAACATTTAAGATAAAGACAAAAATACCAATCAACTTTATTTATAATAACCACATAACATTATTCATGACACAAAAGATAAATAAAAAAAAATTCTTCAATACACGCGTGAACATTATCAATATCTTCACATAGTTAGAAAAACCATTTCTAAATCCACACACTATATATGCAATAGAAAGAGAAAAAAATAGTAGAAGGGAAAAGCAAAAACAAGAAAATGAAACAAGGTGACATGTTTACTCAAATAGGATCCATAATTGCATCTTTTATGTTTATTTGGGCTATTTTTCAACAATATTTTCCTTATCAAATTAGGAACCAAATTGAGAAATATCCTCAAAGATTAGTTACTTTTATCTACCCTTATATCCAAATCACATTTCATGAATTCACTGGTGAAAGACTCATGAGAAGTGAAGCTTATTCATCCATAGAAAATTTTCTTAGCTCCAAAGCTTCTACACAAGCAAAGAAACTCAAAGGTGACATAGCTAAGAATAATCAATCACTTGTTCTTAGCATGGATGATCGTGAAGAAATATGTGATGAATTCAATGGTGTAAAACTTTGGTGGGCTAGTGGCAAAAATGTAACAAAATCTCAAACATTTCCAATTCATGCCAACATGGATGAAAAAAGGTACTACAAACTCACTTTTCATAAACACAATAGAGATTTAGTTTTAGGTACATATCTTAATTATGTATTAAAAGAAGGTAAGGAAATTAAAATAAAAAATAGACAAAGGAAACTTTATACTAATAATGGGTCTTATTGGAGCCATGTTGTATTTGAACATCCATCAACATTTGAAACATTAGGTATGGATTTAGAGAAGAAAAAAATGATTATTGATGATCTTATTACATTTAGCAAAAGCGGTGAATTTTATTCAAGAATTGGAAGGGCTTGGAAAAGAGGTTATTTACTATATGGTCCTCCAGGGACTGGAAAATCAACAATGATAGCTTGTATGGCAAATTTATTAGGGTATGATATTTATGATCTTGAATTGACTAATGTGAAGGATAATAATGAATTAAGGAAACTTTTAATTGAGACATCAAGTAAATCTATAATTGTCATTGAAGATATTGATTGTTCACTTGATTTGACTGGTCAAAGGAGGAATAAAAAAAATAAGGAAGAGAAAAAAAATGAAGTGAATGATTTTTCAATGCAAAAAAAAAGTGGAATTGGAATCATGGAAGAAAGAGATGTGAAAAGTAATAGTAATGTAACACTTAGTGGATTATTAAATTTTATTGATGGATTATGGTCAGCTTGTGGTGGTGAGAGGCTTATAGTATTCACAACAAATTATGTTGAGAAATTGGATCCAGCTTTGGTTAGAAAAGGTAGAATGGATAAGCATATAGAGTTATCATATTGTGGATTTGAGGCATTTAAATTGTTGGCTAAGAATTATCTTAATGTTGAGTCACATTATTTGTTTGGTGAAATAAGTGAGTTGTTGAAGGAAATTGAGATTACTCCAGCTGATGTTGCTGAGCATTTGATGCCAAAGAATGATTTTGGTGATGTTGAGGTTTATTTGAAAAGTTTGATTCGAGCACTTGAATTGGCTAAAGAAGAAGCTAGGGTGAAATTAGAGGAAGATGCAAAGAATTGTTGAAGCATCCTTCAAGGAAGATTTTCAATGGAATAAATGATTCATTAACCAAAGAAACTAGAAAGATACATATTAGTATCAAGCAAGCACCAAGAGATACATGAATACTGCTACATAGATACTAGTAACAATTTAAGAAAATATAAGTGATTAAATGTAATTACATGTGTCGATGTCTTATTGTTGTCAAATAGTTACATGTTTTGAGTTACAGATATCAATACTATATAGATTTATAAATTAGCTTAACGCCAAGTATAGTTTATGAAAATGGATCGCTTACACTTACACAATCCTATAGTTATTGATTTGAATCGTTTGATCTTACATTTCAACTTTGTCTTTTGGATTGTTTTACAAAATCAAAATATAAGTATTCTAATCATTAATTAATCAGGTGAAATCGTTTTCAACTTCATAGCTATAGAGATTGAAGAATATTAAAGTGGATAAGACAGTTATAATATACACTCATCTTATTAATTATAACCTTATAAAAGTACAACTAATCTAAATACTGTCTAATTTATGACCTAACTTCAAATTCAAGAGAGCTATGTTCAAAAGATTGAACATTGATTGAATATATTTGAGCTTATCACTTTGAAAACTTATTTTATATTCGATTGTATAGACAAGCATGTACTGGTAGAGTTTAATGTCAAGTATAGTTTATGAAAGTAGATTGCATACACTTATGCAATCTTATAGTCGTTGATTTAAATCGTCTAATCTTACATTTCAACTTTGTCTTTTAAATTATTTTATAAAATCAAAATATAAATGTTATAATTATTAATTAAACGAGTGAAACTGTATGAACAAAAAAGAAGGTTATATCAACTTCATAACTATAGAGATTGGAGAATATTAAAGGAAATGGAGAAGACAACTATAATATACATTTATCTTGTCAATTATAACTTTATAAAATTACAACTAATGTAAATAGTGCCTAATTGATGACCTAACTTCAAATCCAACATAGTTATGCTTTAAATATTGAACATTGATTGAATATATTTGAGCTTATCATTTTGCAAACTTATTTTATATTCTATTGTATACGAAAGCATGCACCATAGCATATTGCACTAAATAGTGAAATATGAAAATGATTATTGAAAAGATATAAAATAAAAGATCCGTAACAATATTTGAAAAGCAGAACAATAAAGTCGATTATATATTGAACGAATATATATAAAAATATTTTTATTCGTATAAAAAATAGCATTAAACTCGCACACATTAAAATGCTAAAAAATGAAATATTATAAATTATGTTGTACCGCGACATATCAAGAAATAATTCTTATTAAAGTTATTTACCGCGACATATTAAATATCTTCAAATTAAAAATAACTCTTATTAAAGTTATTTGAATCAATAACTTATTATAAACATTAAATTTTACATATATAATTGTTACATTTTTATATTATCTTATACATAATAAAAATTATACAAATCGGATATCAATAGTTACAAGATTGTATAATCAATATTTTGTTTTGTATTTACAAATAGTTACTAAACGTATACCTCTAATAAAAATTACTTTTTGTATAAGTTGATCTCCTCTTATATATATTTTGAAAAATACCTCGTATTATTAAGAAATAGAATAAACTAACAAAGGGAATTCTTCAACTAAAAAAGAGTTCGAGTTAGGGGAAACTCCTATATCCAAACTTGATAAGGAATTAAATGGGCCTCCTTAGCTAAGATATGGGCCATTGGGCCAATGGAATACATAATTGGGCTATAGCCCAAATAAGTAAACTTCTAGTTCACATTCAAAACAACACAAACATTACCTGACACGACCTTAAATTTTTTATTGTTTCAAGTTTTTTTCTTCTTCATATTTTATTTTATTTTATTGTTTCATAGTTTATATTGGGGTTTGATTGTGATATTGTGAATCGAAAATAGAGAGAAAACAATTATGCATTAAAAGTTTAATAATGTATAGAATTGTTTCATATTTTATTTTATCTTTTATTGTTTCATAGTTTATAGTGGGTTTTAATAAAAACTATATGTTTATGATATTGTGAATAGAAAATAGAGAAAAATAATCATGCGTTAAAAGTTTAATTATATTTAAAAAGACTAAAGTGTTTATATAAAAGGAGAGTTTAGATTTTAGAATAGACGATAAAAGAATAAAATTTAATGGTTTCTTAGAAAATGAGAGTGCAAAGGGATGACCTAGGGACAACCATTTACTTGACTATTCAACGCCTGTTGTTCCTGGAATATTATGTATGACCTGTCATTCTTAATAAAGTGTTTTGAAATAATTCATTAATTGTTAATATTTAGAAGAAACGTCACATTTAAAAAAAAATAAAGTTACATATTATGATTCAATTGTGATGTTTTAATGTGAATTTCTTCTAAATACTATAATGTGTGTATACTTATCTATTAATTAAGAAAAATAATATTTATAACTTAGTTTACAAAATACTAAGGTCAGATTTGATTTATTTTTTTATATATAAGTCAAATTAAAGATTTTTTAAAAGCTTATTTGGTTTATAATATCAGGTTAAGACTAGAAAAAACCATTTATGTCGATTTATTTAATTAAATATCAATAAAAAATTTATTACTTTGATTATTATAATATTAAGTTTTATTTACTTTTATTAAATTATAAATTTACTAATATTGTTTGTAATTTAAATATATTGTGTATATTAATGTTTGAAACATTTAAAGATTTTATTTTAAAATAGAATTAAAATATATTGTAATATAATATAAAATAGAACTTAAGTTTATTGTTATTGTAGCTTATTGATTTGTTTAAAAAATTCTAATAGGGAATGATGTAGATTTTCGTTAAAAAAAATAATGAAATAGATTTTCAAATTGTGTTAGAATTTTTTTTAAAAAAATTAAACTAAATCTTAAAATTAATCTTTTATAAATAATAGATCATATTTAATCAACCATTTACAATGTTGACCCGACTTATACCTAATAAAATTTAGGCTTAACTATTTCACTCTAGATCTAGACGTGTCACTAAAGAAATTTATCATGTTTATTAAGAAGATATTTGCTCAATTAATCTTTTGCACTAATATAATTATAAAATTTAATTGTACTTTTTGTCTCCCTATTATAGGTGAAAATTGAAAGTAGTTCCTCATTTTGTTTGTCTCCAGTTTTAGTCTCCCAAATAAAATTTGAGGCCAAATTATGATGAGTTGTCATTTTTTTAATGACGTGTCAATAAAAAGGTAACGTGATACGTGAAATAAACTTATTATTATATTATTTCTGATTAAAAAATATAATTTTTATTTTCAAAAATCATTTTAATAATTGTGAAATATTTTTAAAAATATAATTAAATTGTTAAAATTAAATTAGATTAAAATAAAATGAAAAACATGTGCAGAACCCTAAAGCCCCAAATCATATGAACATGTTTGAACCTAAAGCCCCAAATCGTATGAACATCTTTGAACCTTAAAGCCCCAAATGGTGTTCGTGTTCGTCAAAAGCTCCAAATCGTATTCGTGTTCATCAAAATCGACCATTTTTCGTTTTCTTCATCATCATCCGATTTCGATTTCGATTTCATTTTCGTGTTCTGTGATTGCCTAAATATTTTTCGTGTTCTGTGATTTCGATTTCATTTTCGTGTTCTGACACTAAGTTAACCGATTGGCAAGTGGATTACTAAAATGTTTTCCATCAGACCTGGTGTAACACCCCAATATTTTTATATATATTATATATGCGTCTTTTAGTAATTTTTTAATTTATTATTTAAATAATAATTTATTCTACATGTAAATAAATTAAATTAAAATTTACCACTCCCTACTTTACTTGAATAACTATAACCTTTCTTTTTACTTAGTTATTTTGGTGTGACAATTACATTAGAATAGTTTATGGCATAATTAATTTTTACATGGACATTGTGTATTTTGGTTATTTGATTAGTTTCGATAATCACGAAATTGATGAGTTACATATGTTTGTTTTATTTTGCTATGTGTGAGTGGTATTTTTGTCTTTCTTGATTTATTTAAGTTGATAAAATATTAGTTAAATTATTAAATTAAATTGAAATTTATAAAATTTCTATTGTTTGTTAATTTTATTTATGACCAAATAAGTACTCATTTTAGAGATATTATAGAGTTAGTGAAATCATTTTACTCTCCTTTATGACAAGATTTTATGACGATTCATTGTGTGACATAATGTGCATTAACTCATTCTTAACACCTTTAATTTATTTTGTAAATGATGATTATAAACTTAATTATGAGTTTTTGTGCAATTAAGAGGGGACTATTCTCCTTTTTGTATCTCATGCATTCATCTCTTTTAAACTAAAATTATGATTTTATTTTAATTGTCTATAAAAATAACTTTATGATATTTTGGTTTCGTAACTATTAGATAAAAAAATTAAAAGGGTGATGTGACCCTCTACATTATTTATTTAATTAAAATAAATGGTGTGACACCCTGTAATATATGGTTAACTTTATTAGTTAATCCTAATTAACTAATACACATAAATACACCTGATTTCAATTGACTTTGTAACAACCTAATAAAATTAAATAAATAGTAATTATTGGTAGCATAATTTTGGAATTAAGTGCACTTCAATTTTAGACTAGAAATCAATCGTAATATTGCAACGTCATTAGCTACATTCCCATTAGGCCTTTTGCTGTCACACCTATTTGTCATTCCTACACTCCTAAAATAATTTTCTAAGTCATAAATCTCAATATCTATCGGTGTTGAATTCATCATTGTCTCATGAGCTATTTCTCGTGCAAATTTAGAGATGTTATGAAAGAAAGCGCCTAAGGTAAGGGTTTTTCCCCATGCTGAGTTAGACTAAATATTGAATTAACGATTCTAAGATATTGATATGATGTCTGGATATCTTAAAAGAAAAAGATTGATTTTTATTTTCGTCGTAAAGAAATTAACTATAATTCTTTTATTGTTTTATGTTTATTTTTATATACCTCTATCTTGATTTAATTAAATATAGAGTATTATTTTTATTATTATACCTTGATAGATATGTTGTAGTGAAAATATTTAGTGCTTTACATGTTTTAGAGTATTTAATTATAAAATTATAATTTTTATAATGATATAATTAGTAATATCTTTATTATGATGTGTATTTGATTTTAAGTGTGGACTTTTGAGTATTTTAAAATTAAAACTTGACTTTTATGAACAATATATGTGTCTAGAAGAAATTGATGAGAATTTTATATTTCTTTAATTTTCATAATATGAGAAAATTGATTATTAAATGCGTTAATGAATAGTCCATTTTTAGAATGCAGAAAACTTTACAGTGGAGGGAATGAAATTTATGTTGCTATTGTAGTCTTGTGATATTAGTTTTAATTGTTATCAATAATACGTAGTCAAATCGAATCTTATGGATTATTAAAATGAAAGTGGTGATTTTGAGATACTTGTTCACATGCATATTTGATGTGTTGAAGTTATTGAGCTATAAATATGAATCGCCATGAGAATATAAATTTGATGTCTTGTGTGATTAAAAAGTTTATTCTAAAATATTTTGTCTTTGTGGTGCCTAAGTGACTGGTGATTTGTGTTTTAAATATTATCTTTGTGGTTGCCTAAGTGGCTGGTGACTTGTGTTTTAAATAATATTATCTTTGTGGTTGCCTAGGTGGCTGGTGATTTGTGTTTTAAAAATTGTTATCTTTGTGGATGCGTAAGTGGCGGGTGATTTGTGTTTTAAATATTGTAATCTTTGTGGTTGCTGATGTGGTTGATGATTTGTGTGATTGTTTAAGTGAGTGGTGTCATGTACTTTTTGAGCATCATTATCATTTCATAACATATCATATGCATCTTTGTGGATGCTTGTGTGGCTAGTTTAGTTTTTCCCATTGGTATGGGTGACTTCTGTGTGGACGCCTGTGTGGCTGGTTATATCCAGATCATATATGTTTAGGAGCATGCATAACTTATATACATTTTATTGTTATTTTTATTTTTATTTAACTATTTGCTCTACGGTTGTTACTTATTTAGATACATTTTATAATGTTTTGATATATCTTTGAGAACTATTAAATAATCAATTTCTTTAAATCTTTTATTACAAAAGGATTTTATATTCATATTTTATGGTTGTTATTTTATTATTTGGTTTAATTTTTGCTGTGGGATGAACTGACCCCTTACACCAACATTTAGGTACTAATGATCTCAGAGAGTTGAGTTGCATGAATGATGTTTGATTGGTGCACGCGCGTGGGAAAATGACACTTTTATTTAAAAATAATATTTTATATTACTAAAAATTTTGTGGTGCATTGTAAAGTTATTTACTCGTCATAATTAACTTTTAATAAAAATATGGAAATGAGATTTTATTCCAATTGAATGTCCTTAAGTTTCAGTCAACATTGTTTCTTTTAAATTTCACTTAAAGAGAATTTATTTTATTTTTGGAAAATAAATATATATCGATCTAACAATTATAATATTAATTTTGTAAATGAATAAATAAATAATATTTTAGTAAATTACATCACGTTCTTTTACAAATATATATATATATATATATATTTTTAAGTAATAATTAGATTAAAAAAATTTGGGGCGTTACACTTGGGTTCTGTGATTAAAGAAATCGATTGTTATATTTTTCTTAAGTAACAAACTTTTTACTAATCGATTAGGTAATCGATTTCATGAATGAATTAGTTCATCATTTATCAGAAACATAGTGCATAATCGATTGGCACATCGATTTTAATTAAATACCTGAGTTACTGGGACAAGTCAAATCGATTGGCAAATCGATTGGCATAAATGTCTGAGTTATAGGGAGAATTTAGCCCATTGCCAAATCGATTAGGTCATGAAAATGAATCGACTGAGTAATCGATTGTTTGATCTTACATTTTGAACAAAACAATGATAATCGATTAGTTCATCTATTTTCAAGATTCAAGAAAAACAAGAAACGCGACAATTGATTGGGCAATCGATTAAGCTGATAATACACCTTAATAAAATCAATTGGGAAATCGATTTGTTTAAAGTTTTTCTGAAATTATATATGTTAAATCAAATAATATCAGCAGTAATGTAATATAAAAGTGTCAAATTCTCCAAATTATCTAATATAGTTTTACAGCTCCGCAGTAGACTTCTTTTCAACAAGCTTAAAAGGCATTAGGATGTGCTCATAAACTTGATTTTTTATTCTTTGTATTCTGAGGCTTTTTAATTTAAAAGTTTGAAAAATAGTAAAATGTGTTTTCTTAATAAATCAGTAAAAAAATCTACAACAGCAATTGTTTAAATTTCTGAAATAATTAGGACAAAAGTAAAAGTAAAGGTGAAAGGTTTAAAAGTTTGGGAAAATTGTGATGAAAGATAAGCTATAATTTGCCAAATAAGGATCCAAAAAAAGGTCATATTAATGCATTACAAAATATAATTGTTCCTTCACAGGTAACCAAAATAAAAGTACATATTCGTAGGAACCAAATTAAATAGGTCCAAGTATGATACATAATCATAATAACCAAAATAAAAATCACAAGTTTCGTGCAATCAATTGATTTGTGAATCTTGAATTTGTGGAGCTTGTGAATCTTGAGATAAAATTGTTGGTGTTTCTCCCTCATCACCTCCAACCCTTGTTGTCTTTTCTCTCTTTGTTCTATTGATGTTATTTCCACCTTTTGGTATCTCTCTATCTGCTGCACTTTTACCCTTGCATGTCCTCGTGTTGCGGCCAAGCTTCCCACAGTTCTTACATTTCACAATTGCAAACAGTCTTGGTAGTTTGTTAGAACCTTTTGACTCGTCATTAGACTTGTTCCTATTTTTCTTTGGTCTACCCGGTGCTCTACTCATGATTGAGGGCATTTATAGGATCTCCATTTGATGCATGCCAAATTTTTGGTCCATTTGATGGCATTATAATGTAAGAGTAACATGTCAAGAAGTTTGTTTCCTATCAAAACCAGAATCAGAACCAAAACCATCAATAATGCACTCAACAAGCAAAAACCAGAACCATCAATAATGCACTGAACAAGAAGAACCAGAACCAGAAACAGAACTGAACAAGCAGAACATCAATAAACTACAATAATGCAGAACCAGAACAGAACATCAATAAACTACAATAATGCAGTTAAAATCAAAATGCAATAATGCAGAACAACAATAAACTACAACAAGTAGAACAACAATAAATCAAGAACTGAACATCAATAATGCAGAATACCAATAATGCAGTTAAAATCAAGTTTTATACCTATAATAAGGTGAAACATACGATTCTAGATCAGCTTTGTTATGCCATATACAAACAAGAGCATGACAACACAGAATACCGGTCAAATCCCACTTACGACAAGCACAAGTTTTTGTGTGTAGATTTACCGTATAAGTATCTACACCATTTGTGACACTAAACAAGTTAAAATCATCATCTCCATGCCAAGTTGGGAACCAACCCCCAGCTGCTCTTTTTGCCTTTTCCAATATTTGTTGAATCCTATGACATATATTGCCTCTATATCGTAGCATAAGTTCTTTTTGTTTCTCAATCCTTACTGTAATGTAATGTTTCAAACCTTCAAGTAATGTTATGATAGGCTTATCACTATACTCCAATACAGCCATGTTGATAGGCTTATCTCAGAACTCATTGTAGAGATGAACGAAACTGATGATGATGAAGAAAACGAAAATGGTCGGTTTTGATGAACACGAACACGATTTGGGGCTTTTGACGAACACAAACACGATTTGGGACTTTAGGGTTCAAAGATGTTCATACGATTTGGGGCTTTAGGTTCAAACATGTTCATATAATTTGGGGCTTTAGGGTTCTGCACATGTTTTTCATTTTATTTTAATTTAATTTAATTTTAACAATTTAATTATATTTTTAAAAATATTTCACAATTATTAAAATGATTTTTGAAAATAAAAATTATATTTTTTAATCAGAAATAATATAATAATAAGTTTATTCCACGTAAGCGTCCGCCACATCACCTTTTTTATTGACACGTCATTAAAAAAATGACAACTCATCATGATTTGGCCTCAAATTTTGTTTGGGGGACTAAAACTGGGGACAAACAAAATGGGAGGACTACTTTCAATTTTCACCTATAATAGGGGGACCAAAAGTGCAATTAGGCCTAATTATAAATTATTATTGAATGTTTTATGATCTAACTAACAATCTAATTAATAATTAACAATCTAAAAAAAGAATTGTGCTAATAATATATATTGATAGGTTAAATGGTCTCACGAGTTGTTGAAGTAAAAGGAAAAGTCTAATTGTTCAACGTGATGTTTCTCCTCTTTTTGGAAGGAAATGTGAAAATCCTTGGCAACCCTATTGCAGTGAAGTTTCTTGAGGGAGATGGTGGGGTTAAATTAAACATCAACACATAAATATCTGCACAATTTCTTCTATTTTCCAATTTTCGGCAACTTCACAGCAATTCATATCCATGTGGTTGAAGTTGCCTATGGCAAGGAATAAATAAATAATTTAATAAAAAGACCAAGACTTAACACACTATATATGCATAGTTCATACAATCTAAAATCATACTATATACATATATGTTTGTAGGAAACAAGTAACTCAAAGAGAGATTATTTAGAGTTTATTTAGAGTTTATGATATATTGTCGCAGGAGCGATGGAGCCAACTATGATACATAGATGAGTATTCATGATAAGAATATCATTATATAGTGGCACCATCCTCCTGCGACAATATATCTTTCAACCTCTAATAATATAATTGATGCTTTTTTTTTTTATATTAATTTTTTATGATGTATATTATGTTTTTTAATAAATATGTTTTTTTAATATTGTTTACACAAAAATTAAGTAAATTAATATTTTTTATGTTAATAAAATGATATATCTTTTTCTTCTCTTTTTAGACATTTTTCTTATTGTTATGTCTTAGATTATTTATTAAGTTTTTCTCTTTACAATAAATATTAAAAATATAAATAACACAAAAATAGTTATTGTGATTATGAACTTTGAAAACAAGTAAGCTATAAACAAATATTAAATTTTAAATACTTTATCTTATTCATCTCTTCAACCAAATATAATTGAGTAAGATGTTGAATTTTTTAATTTCAGATAATGGACTAATGAAAAATTAATAGAGGAGTATTCAAAGACATTTTGTTCTCCCCTTTTCTTATTATTTTGATTTTATTTTTCTACACTTTCAACCATATTGATCTACACAATTTCACATGGTATGAGATGAAATAGAATTTTTCTTTCTATCTAATCTTGTTTATCCTATATTTTCTTTCCTCGATTTCTCCATCGTTTATCCTATCTAATCTTGAACATATGAAAAGAATTTTATAAAGAA
Organism: Cicer judaicum; assembly: GCA_037974835.1. NCBI lineage: Eukaryota > Viridiplantae > Streptophyta > Magnoliopsida > Fabales > Fabaceae > Cicer > Cicer judaicum. The sequence goes on from JBBPBS010000170.1 coordinate 1,625,005, forward strand.
AATATGGAGTCAAAATCAAAACTCATTAAATCTTAGTTAGTCTTTGACTTAGTATTTGAATTGGCTTTACTCAAGATAGTTAGTTTGTTAAAACTTACTAATTGAATTTATCTTTCATGTAATCATATGCATATATACTCTTCTATGTAAAACCATTAATTAAAGAAATATTTAATTTAAAAAACTCTGCATTTTAATTTCTTTAATAGTTATCATCTCTTGTAATTCTTAATTGAGAATATTAATTATAGAACTTCTTTTTAAACAAAACCATTCTAATGTTTAAATCTTAATTTTCAATTAATTAAAGTCATCCTCACACGATTAGAGATGAAGAAAAATTGAGGATTTACTGTCTTTTTCTGTAACACCATTTAAGCAAACATTATTAAAATTATAAATCATACTAGACTAAATTAATACAAAGAAAAGAACAAATAAAAAATTGAACATTTTGATCTAAACCCATAATTTTATTAAGTATAATACTCAACATCAAATCACTTAATATCATATACTTTTAATAGTAGTAGTCATCTTTCTTTGACTGAAGTTCCTGCACTACTTTGTGTTCACAACTACATGTGAATCTTGTTGACTCTATGGCTCAAATCAACCATACTTCTTTTAGGTTATAGAAGTTTTACATAATCCTCATGGCTCAAGTCTAATACTACTTTCAATCCCTTAAAGATGATTTCGTCCAATGATTTGTGTTCCGTCATCATCACCGTGAATATGAATTTCAAACAAAACATTAACGTGGTGGGAAGAACTATTTCTGAAAAAAATCTTATTTTGTTTCATTAAGGGGTGACATTAAAATTCTTTTTTTTTTTTTTCACTTCATTTGACACAAAATAAAAAGCAAGGTTTTAATAGGAGAAAAAAAAATCCTTTTATCTAAGTGATTTATCAAATAAATAATAAATTTTAGTTAAGAATAAATTGTTCAGAAAAATTCAAATTCAAATCATTGTCAAAATTTACTTCAAATCATTGTCAAAATTTACTTATTAAGATTTCATTCTTCTAAACATTAAAGGGTAACAAAATTTCTTTCATAAACATTACTCAATAAGCTAGACTATATTTTTTCCTTCTTAATTATAAGTTCATTCAATCCAAGGCCTACCCAAAAGACAAACAACCAAATTAGGGTTTTAAAAAAAAA
>JBBPBS010000170.1:1626278-1654000 GCA_037974835.1 Cicer judaicum
AAAAAAAAAAAAAACCTCAAACTCCAAGTGTCAATATAGACTCTAAACCTATATTTAATTGTATATTGTTTGTCAATATAGACTCTAAGCCTATATTTAATTGAATATTGTTAGTGTCAATATAGACTCCAAGCCTATATTTTCATTCTTTTAAATACACTATAATCATTACTATTTGTTACATTTTATGCGCACAAATGTTGAAAAAATTTGATCGAGTTTAGCCCTCTTTACTTTTGTATCAATATAATTTATCTTTCAAATTTTATTTTCTCTTTAATCTTACTTTATACGTTGTTTAATTGAATTATTTTTATTTTTATTTCTTAGTCTTGTATTGATTTTATAGTCTATTTTATTTGAAATATATAGTTTTTTTTGTAGTATCTGCAATTTTAGATTTAATTTTCATTGTTTTCATTATTCTTATCTAAGATCAAGTCTCAACAAATCTTAAATAATTTACGTTATTGTAAATAAAACTGTAACTGTAAAATGAAATTAATTATGATAAGTTAATAAAAAAGTTACTTCTAAAAAAACTCAAAAATAAAATTTAAATTAAAAATATATTAATAATTTTAACCAAATATTATTATTAAAATATAACCTCATTCAATATTGAACCGGATCTGATTAATTTGATTTGCTTTTGCATTTTCCTTTTTATGTTAGGAAAGAAGCTTAAGAATTTAGTGAAGAATCATATATATTTGAAGAATATTAAGGTCGAAGAAAATGAAGATTATATTGGGCCAAATTCTACATAAATTTATAAATACAAAAGTTTTTTAGTTAAAAGGAGGATATTAAAAATTGTGTTTCTTTTTCTCCCAAAAAATTATGTGGTTGAGTCATTAAGTTCTAGCTCAATTGACAATATAAATATAATTAGATTGAGTATTTTGTGTTCGAATTTGAGGTCTCATAATTGTGTGCAAATTTATAGTAATATTTATCATCTTTTCTACAGACAAAAACAAATTTGGGTGGCTGACTGGTACTTTCAAATAAAGGTGAATGTCATCCAACTCTCGAGTTTGGCCTTTTTTTATCGGATCTTAACTTCTAGTAGTGTATTGAAGACGAATGTGCAAACATAGGTGCAGATAAACAATCATCTCAAATAAGATGATTGTTCATTTGTGTAAAAACATTACCAAATTAAAGCTTCTTGTAAATTCATTAATTTTATTTTTACTATTGAATCAACGTTGTTCGCTACCGAATCGTAGAGTTCAGTAAAATATGGAGAATCGTAAAGTGCGGGTGAGCCATCGCCCACAAATAAATAACTTGGCCCAAAAATTTGTTGCTAGAACAATTATATGACCTATGCATGGTCCATTACGGTTTTAGGCCCAATTACTTATAAAATAATTTGAGTTCTTGTCAATGATTAGTTCCATAATTCATCTTCTCATAGTCAGTTGTCAAAGCCTTTAGTTGATTTTCTGATGTGGATTTTAGGCCTATAATTTAGGGTGACACTTAATAGGGTGATAAATACATGGTCCATTAAGGTTTTTACTACTACATCTAGACTTTTAGAAATTTATGTTTTGAATAGTAAAGTTGTTATAAAATTTATTTCGGACTCCTTAATTATCTTTTGATGATAAGCACATGTGACTATGGCCATTAAACTTCTTTTCACTATGGCTACTTTTTTTGGGACAACAAAATCATATGCCACTTAGGGTCTCTCTCACTCAACATCAATGGATGGGTCAACAGATTTAGAAAGCCCAAATATGAATAGCAACTAGAAAGCAATGAAGTCCAGATATTTTAAAATAGAAGTGTTTGTATCGGATACGTATTAGATATCAATACATAGTATTATTTAAAAAGAAATTATTGATTAAAAAAAATATATCATCAAATACATTTTAAGATACTTTATCAATACACTTTGAAGTGTCATACAACAAGGCCACATGAACTTGTTCTTTATACAACACTTTTTTTTTAATTTTGATGAATAACTAGATATGTCAACAAGGTAGGATAGAAGTCGAGAATATTTTTCTATTCTTCATCTCTAAACTTATTTTGGAGAATTTTTATGAAATAGTTTCATAATATTGATGAATATATATAAACGTTTTTAATTTAGCCATCTTAGGATTTACATAATTTCTTGCAATAGAAAAAGGTAATAGTTGAGTCTATTAAGCCTCCACCTAGCCCACGATGGTTCCATTGACATATAAATATGCAAATGGTTCAACGTGGGAATTTTATCATCAATTTATGCTAAATGAATAGATGTGGAAACCACAATGGAGGCCTAAATAATGAAGAATATTCAAAGTCATATTAGAACACAATCAAATAGGCATAATCTTCTCACCAACCATTTCACGTTAACTCAATCAAATCTCAAATTTCAACTATATGGGTATGACCAAAATCGCTTTGTGTAAATTAGCAGCTAAATAAACCAATCATACATAATTAAATTGACGTGTCCTACAATTGTTGAAAACAATTTCAATAAGCAAGAATTCAAATTCAAATTTTAGTTGAAACAATTTTAAATTAAATTTGACTTACTTCATCATCTATAATTATTAAGATTTTATTTCTCTAAAAACAAAGTTAAAACAATTTGTAAGGAAAACAAATAACGTAGAAGTCAAGTCAACTATAGATGTAACATTTAGAAATTCTTCTCTTTATTAAAAAATATATTTAAAAATTCTTCTAATATGTTTGGTACCAAAGCATAACAAAAGATGCATGGAGTGAAGGACAAAATAAAAAGTTAGCTACTTCAAAAATGGCTAAAGGACCTTTCTTTTACCTTAATTTATTTTTGAGTTTAATTATTGTATTAGTTTTAAAAAATGTCATTTTAATATTTTAATTTAATAATGTCAACTCAATATGTTAATTTTAATTATATGGCATAGATGTGGCTTCCAATTAATTCTCGTGCACATGATATTTATGAAATTAAAAAAAAGAATTAAGTGAGATGGTGATTGGTTGTTGTAAATCAGACGGTAGGGTAGTGGTGGTGGAGGAAAAGATAGATTGAAAGATATCACATTATATGTTTCTGAAAACAAAAAGAAAAAACAGATGTGAAATCAAAAGTGTATTTTGCATGGTTATTAGTATCTACGATCCATGAGAATTGTATCTCGACTTAATATAATTAAATTGAACTCAAACGATTCTAGTGTATATTTTTTCGGATATGAATCTCATCTTAAATCTTGATTTTTAGAGATGAATCTCAATTCATTGTAATAAATCAAAAAGTCAACCACTTTTTCTTGTAAACTTTGCATAATCTACTACTTTTCCTTATGTATTTGATTTAAGATTTGAGTATTAAATTAGCCTATCACTTTTTATATTTTTTACTAAAAATATTCATTTAATTAAATCGATAGAAATTATATATATCCATAATGCTACAATTTAAAGTCGATAAAACCAAAAAGGATGAATATGTGAACAAACTCGAAGCACTCAAATTAATAGTATAAAATTGAAAAATATATACAAATATGACAAAATCTACAAAGACGATATAATCAATGTGTCAGAAATACATATACCTCTGAAGTTATAATGTTGACGACATCAAAATTATTAATAAAATTTGCACTTGATCGAAGTCGAACTATTAATATGAACCAAAGAACACTACAACAAGATAGGAAAACAAAATGTTGCACGACGACAATAGACAAACACATCACACACAAACAAAAAGAAACACAAAATAATTAAATATGTGTAGATAAAAACGATTTAAAGAGTTAATTTCGTACCAACAATTAGCCTTAAACCACCTACCTCTCTTTAGTAAAAAAATAATAACTCATCAAAAGGAAAGAGAGGAGAATACAATAATAATAAATCATGATTTGATTTCTTAAATTATTGTTATATCAACTTATAATTTTTAATTTTGTTACTTAATTTTACTTAAAAATGTAATATTTTGACTATATTTCTTACTACTCATAATAAGATTTAATTCCCAGTTCAAATAATGTATCCTCTAATTCATTAAAAATTCGTGCCATGTATTATACAAAGTCAACATAGTTAGTGTCTATATCAATGGAAGGGACTAATATAAACTAAAGGACCAAAGTGACATTTTTAAGTGCAACTTGTACCTTAAAAGTAAGATAAGAATAAAGTGACATTTTTAAGTGCAACTTGCACCTTAAAAGTAAGAAAAGAATTAAGGGATGAAAAAGGTATTTAAGCCCAAAAAAAAATAAATATAGAATCAACAAAATGTATATTCATTAATTCCATTCCACAAAGTTTTACTACTTTTGTCCAACACCACAACCTCACAAAATTCCCATCACCCTTATCCATGTCTTGTTTCACATATAAAAGAAAGATATCAGAGTTGGAGAATCTTCAAATTAGTGGTCACTAATAATCTTTGATTCAAGTCAAAGCAAGACAGAATCATGATTCATGTATCATATACACCATACTATTATTACAGTGCATGATTCAACAACCTTGTAATAATCAAATTTAATTTTTCACAAGATGTCTCTTTTTTTTTTTTTTTTTTTCTTCACCAAAATCAAAGACAATAAACATGTATAATTTCCACTATTTTTCTTTCTTCTAATAGAAAGAAACACTAATTTTAATTGATCATGCTAACTAATCGTGCACATATTTAATAAACTAAAGCAAGTGGAAGTGTAAATAAAACTCTAACAAGACCATTTTCTTTTGCGTGTTGGTTTGGTTCGTCTCATACACATTGTCTAGGTCGGAAATTTTCGTTCGACAACAACTTGCTGATCAACGTTTCGAGCCTTTTCGAACCATTGCCTGGCCTAAGGACTGTTGTGTTGCCGGTTACCAAGCAAGGGTCGGTTCCGTTCTCTCTGCTTCCTATGCACCAACCACCGGGAACAGGCATTCCAGAACCTCGGGATAATAATTCAGCGTCGATTTTGTCCAATACTGGATCGTTTCTGTGGAACTTCCTTGCGAAGGGAGCGTTGCTGTCAACCATAACTTTCATATCGGCATCTGTGAGGTAGTGAGGATGCTGCTTCGGAGGATTGTCCCAAGAAATGAAGTGTAGATCACTATTCACAGTTGTGTTCCTGAAATCTTGAGCATTGCAAATAACTGTATGGAAGTATCCTTCGGGCGAAGATATGAAATTTGAATAGTACATGAGAACGGTTCGTGGTAGGTTGTCCCATCCCCATACACAGTAGTCAATGAAAGATCTTGAGAGTGCCATCCACGCCGAACCTAACAAGAGATAAGTTTTGGTTAGGTAATCATACATTATAAGGATTAAACTCATATACAGTCAGTATAAAGATTTTTTACACTTTCAATCAATTATAACTGTCAAATTATTAAAAACGTTTTGACTTTAATTATAAGTACATCTAAAGTCATAGATGTGATTGGTTGTGATTTGTTGACATTGTAAAACTTTTTACACTGACAGTATATAAAAATTAAACTCGTAATAATTTGCTTGCCTCTTTGGTACATATAAACCAAACTTCTGTGTATTTTCACATTTCTGCATATTTATTAATTATTACAATGTTCGTTCTCAGATAAGTGAAACTATTTCAAAGTAGAAGGCTCATAAAACATGCATAACAAAAACAAAAGTATATACTGACAAAGTTAATTGTAAGTTTGTAACATTATTAACCCATCAAATTCATGGAGTGAAGATTAGTCATGATGAATAAAAATCATAAGAATACAAATTTGTTCACAAATATAACCAATAAAAGAATTTCATAGCACTGAAAATGGATCTATCGAATAATGGCATAGGAAGAAGAAGCCACAACTGCATTCGATATTCTTGCACTGTATACATCCCACTAGAAAAACACTACTGTCATTAATCAATTGAAAACCTAATGTAACATTTCAAAAGGTTGTTTTCCTCCATTGAAGTGGAAAAAACTCAAATCAAAGGACAGATACACCCTTAATTGCTCTCCTTAGAGTCGAGCCTTGCCTTAGAGGAGTTTCATCGAAGAGAGAAATTTAGATTCCACCAATATTAACTTATCCTATGTAAAATCAGGTTCTAAACAGAGAAAATTAATTATAAAAATTAAGAATCACTACATTTGAAACTGAACTGACGACACTGTGAAATGAATGCACAGAAAGTTTCGGGTTTTACATGCATGGCAGAAAGCATAGCTTGCTGTGACTATGTAAAACCCGAAACTGAACTGACGACATTATGAAATGAATGCACAGAAAGTTTCTTAAGCTTCTATTGTGTTGCAAAGAACTGAAATGATGACACCATGAACTAAATACGCGAAAGGTTACATAGCATTCAAAACATGAAAAGCACTGCAAAGAACTAAACTAATGACACCATGAATAAATACACAAAAGGTTTCTTAAGCCTCAACATAATTTAATAGCCTTAAAATCTATTCAAAATTCTCAAACTTTCCAATGCAGATTAAATCATGGAACAAGCTAGCACTGCAAGCCAATTAGTACAAACTTCTCTACAAACACAAACCAACGAAATACTAAAAAATCTTATGATAACTCTGAGTTTTTCGTATGTATGAGTTGGCATTAGTTTCTAATTTCAACTTTCTCAGAAGGTCTATCATTTAACTTCTCCATGAACACCAATAAATAAGCTAATAAAGACTTTTTTGAGAGTGATGAACCGTAAACTCATTCAATTGAAAAGCTCCATGAAATAGAAGCTAAACCACACTATGCATTATTCCTTATGTCAAAATTAACACCAAAAGGCAGTGGCAATGTTCAAAAAGTACAAAACCATATGCAAATAAAGCAGAATATGTATATCAACTAAAAATCATAATGAAAATTAAGAAACCAAAAAAGAAAAAGGGGAAAGAAACCAAGAAGACAAGAAAAGGATCTTCACCTGTGAAAAGCTTGAAAGCAGTTGGTCTACTTCTCCTTTGTGTAACCCAAAACACATCTTGCTTCTTATTCATGTACAACCCCGGATCAACGATTATAGGCCTCGCTCGCTGATGACTAATAAAACCAACACATCAAATAATCAATCTCCAAAAACAAATCACAACACATATACATATATACTATATATCTATAAACTAAAAAAACAGCAATAATCAACAAATGACAGAAAAACTCACTCTTTCCATCCAATGTCACTAGTATGATCGATGAAATTAAGATCGCGTGGCAAGTAGCTAAACGTGTGAAGCAGATCTACTCATCCAAAACCAACAAAACAAAATAACCAACAATCACTTCTCAAAACCAAACATCATTAAAAAAAAACATACAAAATTCTAAATTCCAATCCTCAACCTAAGATTTCATTCAACTAAACAGTAACCGCAACATCAACTACATCAAATCTGTCCTAATTTCAACAAATTTAACTAAACCGTAACCGCAATTAAAAACCTTAAACATTGAAATTAAAATAAAATAAAACACAAACCATCTTGAGTAACAAGTGGATAATCAGAAGCACTAAGATTGATGAACCAATCCCAATCACCACATTCCTTTAACAAAATAGCAGCAGCATGAAGAGTGTTAGCAACCATAGTAGGACCCCTATAAGTAATCAGATTCGCCTTAGTAATCATCTTAACATTCCCAAATCTCTGAAACAATTCATGATTCTTAACAAACTCAAACAGATCCGAACGTTCCTGTTGTGAAGATTCAAGGTCAAGATGAACAACATAACGGTTATGTGGATGATACATAGAAAGAAGTGCTCTTTTGACAGAACCACCGTCACCGGCGGAGCCGGAGATAAGATAAGCAAGACGTGGTGGTGGAGGGAAGGTTGAAATTGGTAAAGGGTGAAGCTTAGATTCAACAAAAACTGAATAAGAAGCTGAAATTGAACGGTAGAATGGAAGAATGTGTGTGCCTTGTGGTGATGTTAGTGTTGCAATGAAAAGAAGGAAAAGAGAGAGAATTGAACCGATTAAAAGTAGAAAAATCCATTTACGTTCTTGATGATGATGATGGTTATGGTTTCTGAAATGCATGTAATAGTTCTTCAATTTCTTCATTATTGTGATGTTTGTGTTGTTGTTGTTGTTGTTGTTGGGTTTTCTTTTCTGGTTTTGATGGGTTTGTAAATCCCAGAAAAAGAAAACCCTTTTGAAAATACTCACACCAATTTGGAGTGTGAGATGTGAGATTGATGAAAAAGTGGAAAAGATTGGGTTTTTTGATTTGGGGTGTTCAGAAAAATTTAAATTTTTTAAAGATTGGTGATTTTGAGTTTTGAGGATTTTTTTTTCTTTTGTGTTTGTGGAAAAATTAATGATTTATGGAGAAAAAAAAAATAAGTAATGTATATCTTGTTCTACGAGGATGTTGGAGAAAGAGAGAGAGAGAGGAGATATTAGAACTTTATATTTTTTAGCTAATCAATATATAGAACTTATATGAAACTAATTGAACAACGAGGGTATCATATAATAAAATAGACATTATAAAAAATATAATATAAGAGTTTGTTTTGTTATTTTTCTTTTTAAGATTTTTTTTTCATCTATAGATTGTGATAAATATAATTTAAAAACCATCACAATTGTAAAATTTTATATTATTATTTATCAGTTCACTTACTTATATCTTACATAGTAGTATGGTTTAAATTAATGTTTATAAATATATTTCTACAACATTTATTTTATAAAATAAAATTTATTTAAATTATATAATAAATATATTTTAAATTTCAAAAAAGTATATTTTTTTATTATTTTTCTAAATATAAAATGGACAATTTAAAAATATACATTATGTTATATTTAGATTAGATTTAAAACAAAATTAAGTTTGTAGAATTAATTTTTAAAAGAATTTAAATATAATGTAAATCTTTTTTATTATAAAATTATATTTAGAATTACAAATCAATAATAAAAAATGCTTGTGTGTGTTTCTTTTTTATAATGTTTTTATAAATATGTAGGGAAAAACAATACAGTTTTTTTGTTTATTTTAATGTTGGTGTGCGGAAGGGATAGTTTGGTTTGTATGGTGTGAATGTGATGACTTTGAATACACTCTTTGTTTATGATTTTAATTCTACAATTTGATTTTGGTTTGTGTTAATCTAAGTGGGGTTATTTTGAATGAGTTTAGATTAGGATTAACTGACTGAGAATTTAAGTTTTATTTATTTTGAATTACAAATATTTTATTGTATTAATTTTCGTGATGTTAACTTTTTTTTTGGCAAAACGTAATAGTTGTTTTTAAGAGAGAGAAAAGGAACATAGAGATTAAGGAAATTGATGTCATTATTAGTATTTAGTTTAGTGGGAGTTATTACTAAATAAAAAAATAAAACGGTGCTTTAAAATTTTGTGTGCAAAGAAAGATATCTTGCCTTAAAAAAAATTGAAATAGTTTGGTGCTTAACTGTTTTAGCAAAATTAATTTGATGTGTAACAGTTTGAATAGTGATTGGAATAGTGATGTTTGTATGCGATGTGTCATGCGTTTGTGGAGGAAGGTGGAAGGTAGTTTTATTATGGGATTAATATGAAATCAAGTCTAAATGAGTACCTATATTGCCATAAAAAAGTAAAAAGATTTGTAGTCTAAATTGGTAGCAAATTATTTTTAAATAAGTTTTTAGTGTTTATAAAATTTAAATTTTCAATTCATGTAATTTTTTTCTATATTTTAGTTCTTAAATTCTTTTTATTTACTCTCAGTTTATATTTTAAAAAAATTGGTACTTTTGATTTCTAAAAAAATCTATAAAATTAAAATCATAATTAAAAGTGAATAAATTTTTGTAAGAATTAAATGTAAAAGGTCATAATTTTATAAAAATTAAAAATAAATTTAATATTTGTTAAAATGTTTATTTTTAAAAGAAGTCTCTTTTGTCAAAAAAAAAATATTTTTATTGTACTATGAAATTTTATTTTCATCAAAAAATAATTTTTTTTGTGGGTTAATTTACATAAATGAAACTTGCTAGAGTAAGACCATGTATTCATAAATTTGAAACACGGATGGACCATTGGTAATGTTGCAAATGAGAGTGTTTGGAGAGATTGTTGGATAACTCTCTCAAGTTATTTGACTCTTGTTGCCATCTTTGAGGAGCTCAATTCTTGGATGATTCGAGTTTTTGGAGAATAATATTGCATAGTGGAAGTTGGATGTTATGTGTGGTCTTTTTGCTACTCATTTGAGCAATAAGTCAAAACTACATATGTCTCTTGTATTGAATGTTTGCATCGTGGGTTCAGAGAATTGACATATTGGGTTAAAGTTAAAATGTATGTTCAATTCACATGTGTGGTGTTGTTCTTAGCTCTATGTGATTATTCTACGGACCCCCCTCGTGCCCTAATAGTGTTATGTTAGAGTCAATGGTAGACTAAGTTTAATCAACTCCGTGTATTGAAAGTCTTTCTGATAATAGTAATCAGGTGGTGTGTTCTGTTTGTGTGTTGTGTGTGTGTGTGTCAACAACGATGCAAGTGTATGAGGATGAAAAAGCTTATGCTTGATGGGGAGCATAAGCAGATGAATGGATAGACTCACATTTAAGAGATAAATTATTAGTGTATCAAATGTGAGGATTAGTTTCACATTGGATGAAAAAGTCGATATTGTGAACTATATAAGTGAGAGGACATATACCCAATTCCTTAAGATTTTGGGTGAAAATGTAGTCTCCAACTCATTTGTGTTGTTGTTTTATTCCAATGGAGTAATACCCTTTACCCTTTCATGACTTAATAGCGGTATCAGAGTCAATGATTGATCGAGTTAATTTGGTCCCTATATCAAAAGTCTTTCAAACAATAGTGGTCAGAAGATATCTCATTAATGTGTGTGTGTCAACAGTGGTGCATATATATAAGGATGAAAAAGCTTTCACTTGAGATGGATCATACACATAATAATGGATGGACTCACACTTGAGACTAAAATTATTGATGTATCAAGTGTGAGTAAGAGTCCCACTTTGAAAGGAAAAGTTAATATTGAGCACCATATAAGTTTGAGAATACATATACCCAAAAGCCTTAAGGTTTTAGGGGAATATGTGGTGTCCACTTTACTTATGTGGTTGCTCTTAGCTCAACTGCAATGATCTCAAACCTCTTTAGGATCCTACAAAGGGTATCAGAGTTGATGGCCGATCGAGTTTTGGTAGACTCTTTGTATCAAAAGTCTTTTTGACAATAGTGATCAGGCGTATAAGTGTTTGTAATTACATGTGTGGGACTATCAATAGTGGGACTATCAAAACTCTTTGCAGTTATGTGTGTGCGAAAGGTAGTATAAGTGTTTGTGGATGAAAAAACTTCCACTTGAGCAATAACATACACAAATAAATGAACTCACACTTGAGAAAAAGATTATTTGTGTTTCAAGTGTGATTGAGAGTCCCACATTAGAAAAAAAAAAAGGATATTGAAAACTATATAAGTGAGAGGACCTATATGCCTAATACCTTAAGTTTTGGATGTAGTCGTGGTGTTTAACTCATTTGTGTGATTGCTCTTAGCCCAATGTGATGACCCTCAAACTTCCTCATGATCCAACAGTGGCATCGTCATTGATGGTTGATTGGGGTTTGACTAGTTCCTTAAATCAAATGTCTTTCTAACAATGGTGGCCAGGCAAGCGACATGTGTTGTTGATGTATGTGTGCGCCAAAGGTGGTATAAATGTATGTGGATGAAAAATCTTTTGATTAAGGGGGAACATACACAAATAAATGTATGGAATCACACTTGAGAGAGATTGTTGGTGTATCAAGTATGTACAAAACCAATATTGGAAGGAAAAGTGGATATTGAGAATTATATAAGTGAGATGACTCATATACTCAATGTCTTAAGGTTTTTAGTGATGATATAGTGGCCAACACACTTGTGTAGTTGCTTTTAGTCTAATATAATAATCTCCATACCACTCATGATCCAATAATAGTATTAGAGTTAAGGGTTGACTGAGGTTTAACCAAATCCTTGTATCAAATTTTTCTGACAATGGTGGTTAGAAAGTGTGTCTTGTTCATTTGTGTGTGCCAAAGATGGGGCAAATGTATGTTGATGAACAAACTTATGCTAGAAGGGGCATACACAAATGAATGAATGAATGAATGAATGATCTTGCACTTGAGAGAAAGTTTGCTTGTGTATCAAGTTTGAGTAATAGTCTCACATTGGAAGGAAAATGGATATTAAAAACTATATAAGTGAGAGATGACTCGTATAGTCAACCCTTATGATTTTAGGTGAAGATATGGTGTCCAACCAACATGTGTGATTGCTCTTATCTCAAAATGATGATCCCCAAATTCCTTCATGACTATCACTGAGCACAATGAGAATAAAGTGGTTTGGCCAGGTGACAAGATGAGGTTGTTTATCGATCTCATCTACTTATAACATACTTTGAGGAAGTTTTCTTTAGAGGTCGTTGGTCTTATGTCGAGAGTTTGGAAACTGGAAGTCTCAAAGAAAATACATTTTTTTTCTTGACAAGTTATTGATGATAAACTCTTAACTAACATGTAGTGGTTGGGGGATTGATGATTATGCTTCTTACTAGGGAAAAGACGTGTTAGGTCAAATTTAATGTATCCTTTATTTAGTCCTAAAATTAGACCAGATCATTTTCTAGACCGAAACCTGATGAGATACGAGTTTAATAAAGAAGAGATAATACATAATAAAATCAAATTCATTCCAATATAAATCACTTAAGAGTAATACAATTTAATAACAAGTCACTTAACGGTGATACAATTTAATCAAGTGAAATGAGTTTTTAATCAAGAACATCAGTAAAATCACTTTGCACACATTGTCACCATTGGTAATAGCAATAGTAATTGTTTCCCTTAAATTATTTCCATGCCAACAACAAAATATTTATGACTAGTGGTGTGTAATATAGTAATAGTAATACTTTCTTTCTAACGAATATAGAAATGTTTTCCTCTTGCACAATTAACTTCGGCACTTTAGTCTGTGTATTGTAGAAGTTATGAATTGACATTGTGAACAAGTTCAACTTTTTGGATAAATTCTATTATTGAACATCTTAATAGTTAATAAGTGATTTATTGTGAATTATTATTTAAAATTAATATAAACTTTAATAATAATCAACGACACTCTTAGAAAATATACAAATTAACAACAAATTATTCGTTTATATGACTAAGATATTAATTTGAATAGTTTTGGTTCGACGAGTTAAATTTTGATGAATATATTTATTTTATCTTATTTTTATCGAATATATTATATAGATTATCTGATTATCTCAACTGCAAAGATCAGAGTGATAGTTAACTTTTTCTTTTAAAAAACATCATAACCATCTTTATAATTTTAAATAATTTTTAAATATTAATTTATCTTAGCTTGCATTTGTTCTATGACGTAAAAGTTATCAACAATATGTATAATATTTTAGTTTTTTAAGCAATATAGATATTTTAAAGCTTGAGATATATGCCTCTTTAATTTAATTACAGCTTATTTGCTTATGATCCTTGTAAAAAAATATTGGTTTTATAGTTAAAAATTTAATATTTCTACTATTAATTATTGTTGTTTTGTTTTAGTTTCTCTGATGTTTGTTTTCCGTTAAATTAATATCTCGAAAATATGATTGATGTTATATTTTAAACACTAAAATTAGTATAATCTTCATATTACAAATATCATATGAGTAGATAGGTGGATTTTTTCGAGGAGCCAAGTAAGAGTGGGAGAGATAAAATACAGCCCTAATTTATTCTAATAACATATTTACTCTTGGATATTAATTATGATAATAATTGTGAAATATTTTATAATAGTTCATTTATTTTTGAAAAAAAAAGTGTTGTTTTTTTACTTCAATTTTATAAGACATGACATGATAATTTATATTATATAAAAAGGTTTTAAAGGATTAAAAGGCAAAGTCTGATATTAAATATATAAGGTTGAACAAGGAAATTGAATCACGAAAATAAATTTAACTCTCTTGAGGTTGTGAAAGGTATTTTTAATGGATTGTAGTTCTTAATGGGTCTTATCATAAAAATATATTTAGCACTTTTGAGGTTGTGAAAGATCTATAATTATTCATTGTGAAGAATTACAATTTCAAAAGTTAATTCCTCTGTTTTTAGAATTATTTAATTGTTTTATTTTAAACAAGTTGTTATTATAATTGCTGTTTTAACTAAATTAATATAATCAAAAGAAATTGATAATTATTGCAAAGTTTATTTATAAAAATACAAACGTATATTTGTAGCACATATCGGTTTTCATAATCTTCTTTTTCTTATATTTCTTTTTGGTTTTTCTCCATAAGGCGTTTTTTGGATGTAATGATGTACTGTTTTCGTCTATAAATATTTTATTTTATTTTATAGTAAAACGATTTAGTCAAAAAAATATTATAATCTTAAGATTAGCAGACCAAATTAAAAACAGGAATGCTTAGCAGACCTTAAATTTTTAAACTTTAATTTATCAACCGTCAAAAAAGAAAAACTTTAATTCCACCTTTTGTATCAATTTTTATTTTACTTTGATGGCTATCTAACTTGGACCCATTCCATAAGACCACAACCTACAATACACGTCAATTCTTAACTAATCATGTTTGAGCATTTAACTTTTGTAATAAAACTATTAATTAATATTTTTGATCAATATCTAACTAGGCAAATGCTAGTATTCTACAATGTACAACATTTGTAGATGTTTTCAGTTAAGAACGGATGTTTAAAAATAATATGAAATTCTAAAACCAATCGACTATAATTTTGAAAATATATTTAACAATTTTTTTCATCTCTATGATTTCGACAATAATTTAATTAATGTGACTTCGATAAAAATAAAAATACAATACATGTATTTTTTTAAACTTAACTTATTAAATTGATATTAATTATATAACGGTGGATGACGTAAAATAAACTAAATTCATATTACAAGCTAAATGTTATAAGTAAAACAACTTATAAAATATTTCATTGTGAAATATTTCAACCGTCAACATTTGACCTATATCCAAATAAATACCAAAATTCATGTATCATAATAAAAAAAGAAATTTATAAATCCGAATGAATAACATATCGTCCAATTTATATAAATTTCCTTCCACATATTTAATGAAGTCATACTCACATCACAAAATGACACATATTCACAACTTGGGTATTTGGTAAGAATATCTAACTAAAATAGTTTACTATTTATTATTAACCTTAACAACTTTAGTATCTTAACTATGTTGTTGATAAACATTTAACAAAAAATGTACTTCATCAATGCTCTTCGTTTGTACAATGATTCCAACATAATAAGAAGCTATAGGACAATGTTTAGACCACCTTCTTTGTTATTTGTTGAATGCAAAACTTTTTGTTCCTTCTCGATTTTTTATAAGCAAATGGCGTTAAGAGGATAAGCAATCTCTCAATCCATTATAAAAAGAATAAATTAACAATTTTGCAAACAAAACATAGGATCAATATGATGATCATAGAAGGATAGAAATAGAAGGATCATCATAGCACCAAAGAGGTATTGCTGAATTAGTTACACTAATGTAATTAAATAATTGAACCAACTAATCAATTAAGATATCTAATATCAGAATATTAAATATTAATCATTTTTTAGCCGGATATTCATGCTAACTTCATGTTTTATGGATGTGTTTTATATTGATAGATAAGTATATCCATGATTTTGAATTATTACAATCGATTCATATCTTCTTATATATACACAACTTTAGTTACTCTTTACAACGGTAAGAAAAGTCATTAATTATTCACATTGCGTATTAAACAAAAAATACATAACTTCTAAAAATGAAAACATTATTTGTTATACATAACTAATTATATTAATTTAATAAATGAATTTTTATTTCAAGTGTTTGTTTTTTGTAAATAATTTAGTAATTTAATTGAAATACTAATATTGACTTTAAAATGTCTCATAATTTCAATTTCTTCGTGGAAATCAATCAAATATTCTCCTAATTTGTTAATTAGTCGCCATAAAAAAATTATTTTGTTTGATTTAAAAACATTAGAATATGAATATAGTGTAAATTATTAATGCCTGCCAAAAAGTTGTTGTTTTTGTAAAGAATCATTAATTAGATTAGATAAATATGTAAGTTTATGTAATAATTAGTATATTTATATATCATTTTTTGATAATCCAAACTAAGACAGGCATGAACCGGAAACAATCATTATAACACTTTTAGAGTGAGGATTTGCAAGACGTGCAAAAAAATAAAAGGGAGATGAGAATAAACGATAGAAGATTCAATCTTTAATACAATTATTTATTTGTGAATTATTTAATTTTCGATATTAAATATCTTATTTAGTTAGTTATTTAAATTAACACTTCTTTCATCTGAGTTGTTGTTAAATAATCTCACTGACTTAGAAGAGATGATAAGATAAAATTTAAGTTATAATGAAAAAAAATAAATAATAAACTACATTTTTTAAAAATAATATTTAAACTTGAAAGTAGATATACATGAGATACAACAGCCAAGCCTTATTCTATAATGTTATATCATAAAAAATATTTTTAGTCAAACCATTGACAATCACAGTTTGTTTTTGAAACCAAATAGTTAATAGTGCTTTCAGTGACCTAACATTTATGATAGAAGAAAGTTTCAAACCAATAAAATTAACAAATACTGTTGAAACTTGTCTTATAAGATGAAAAGGAATAAACAATTGATTAGTGGTGCTCATTAAAAACACAATATTTACTGTTTCATATGAAGCCCCTAAGTTAAGAAAATGGGGTTAAGGTATGAAAAGGAGTATGTAATTGATTAGTGGTGTTCATTAAGAACACAATATTTACTATTTCATATGAAGCCCCCAAGTTAAGAAAATGGGGTTACCTTTTATAGACTCTCTTAGTGAGTAAGGTGTATGAAAATGACAAAGATGTAAGCTATGGATGAACGATATATTCCAGATTCTTCAACAATAGCAGTTAAAGATGTAGCTCACCCACAAAATTAGAAAAAGGAAAACAAGCTTTATGTACCCTGTAACATGTTAATTATATCATTATTAATAAACCATATCATAAACTATTCAACTTCTAGATTTAAGATGGCCAACACTTTGAGTGAAATTACACACACAACTGAAATTTAAAAATAGAAAAATATTTACTACAAACCAATGGCATATCTCATCAACAACTAGAACATAAATCAATTACATATTTGTCAGAATTCATCGATCACAAATCTTGAGAAAGATTATAAAATTCAGAGATTAAATTAAATATCTTACCATACTCAAGGATATGACAGACATGTCCATCTGTTTTTGTAAAAATTGTTTCTGTAGAGACGACAATAGTTCAAGAATATCTATATCACTTCAAGCTTCCATATTACCACACTTTAATCAAATAGGATACTATTTGACATGAAATAGTGTGCTACTAAACTATTCATGACTACGTTAATATTGAGTCAACAAAATTTTCAACTCAACTCTGCATTACTATGATTTCTAGTTAAGAACAAATTTAAATATAATGGAATCACCTACTGCAATGTTTTGTTATTGTTAAAGGAGAGATAATAAAAAGAAGAAATAAACAGTGTGATCTATAGAGAGTTGCACACTCTTGGTAGAGAAACCTAATCTAATTTTATTGTTTTAACATTCATGACTCATTCGTGAACAATACACTACTTTCAGGATAATTAGCATTTTTTTATCAAAATATTAAATATTAATAACTCTCCCAATTTCCAATAAAAGAGCAATTTCCAACAAACTTATTTCCTGGTAGCAATAAGCTAACTGACTCACCCCAATAGCAAATTGCCAACTAATAAATAACAAATAGAAATGAAATTCACTCAATATCACATGCCCAAGTGATTGACAGCCACAACCTATATAAGCACATCCTTTAAAAAAAAGTAGTTAGATTTATTTAATTTTTTCAAAATAGTAAAACAAGTAATTGTATTTTTAAAATTGTCCCATGTTATTTTGCATATATTTAAAACTACTAAATAATTTTTTTTTATACAGGAGACTAGAGGAAGTACAGTAGAATAGAATGATAAATGCATAGAAGATTTCCAAAACAACCATATGGTAAAATTATTGAAAGCATTTAAGATAATATATAGTACTAGTACAGTAGAATAGTTTACCTTTTCAATGCAACCTTCAAAAACTTTGGATTCACCTAGAAATAGTGGCAGCTACATTCAACATCGGTAACTTCTTCTGAAGAGCCACCCATGCTCATCAATATGTCTATTAAATTGATAAAAACAAATAAATTAATAAAACATCAGTAACTTCATATATTTTAATTAAACAATATAAAAATTCATAACATATAAACAAATAAATTAATCAAAAAATAATCCATTATTACAAACGAATTTAATCAAATTAATCTCAATTAATTATTTGAATTTCTCAAAACAAACCTCATTTATTACAAGAAATTGTGGCAATTCTAAAAATGGAAATGAAGATTTTTAAAACAAAAATACCCGGCAACCATAACATAAAAACAACCTCACATAAAAAATAAAAATAATAGATGAGTCAAATATACTACTACCATGTTATAAAACTTAAATAAATCAAGAAATCAAAGTGTAATAAGACAAAACAAAGTGATAAGATACCATTATAGTGTTTCCCTCTTCTTCGTCTGCTTTAATAAAAATTCGAGGATCACGAACGAAGAATGCTTCAAGACCATTGTGGAGTTTCACGATTAGGTAATCCCGAACGTCATAGCGAGACTTGCGGATCTTGGAAAATATCACAAGATCCTCTTTCACGGTGGAAGCTTCTATTGAAAAATAGAACAAAGCAAAACAAAAATGAGAGTGTGAAAATGGATGAGAATAAACCTTACTTTAGATTAAATGAAAAATGAAGTGTTTAAAGAGAGATCGAGACCGAGAATCTTCCTCTCTGTTTGAGTGAGAGTGCGTAGAGAGAGAGCGAGAACCTTCTTCTCTCTTTCTCACTAAGCGAAAGTGTTAGAGAGTGAGGGAAAGCGAGACGACAAGAAAGACGGAGAGCGATGTTGAATGTAGCTAGAAATTGAAAAACATTGGTTGGTTGAAGAAGAATCAGGCAAAACACTTATTTTCTCCATCACATAGTTGACATGGATAGCAGAAAGGCAGCCACAAAATATATCAGAATATGTGTTCTTCCTTAAATTGTTATAGGGAAAGTGTTGTTTCAGAAATACTGGGTTGAACCGAACCGAACCAAACCGGGACGGACGGCACGCGTGTGGTGGTCCATTTGCTTGCCTTCTCTCTCCTTCACAAAATTGCGGTGCCCTTAGGGCCCAACTCAAATACAATACCTACATCTTATAAATGTTATTAAAGAGTGTATTCCCTCCTGTGACTTCTCGTTACATTTAATACCATCATCAATACCATTTATTCTCCATCATTTTCAACAGAAAGACTACGGTAATCATGATGAATTCAAAGGGAACTCAATCAACTAATCCATTTCCACGGTGAATTCAATGGGATGAAGTAAATCCATATTCTTTTACACTATTTCATGGTTGCATACCTTGTTAGTTTGATGGTAAAAATGTTTATTAAATAAAATTTATTTAATTTCAAGAAATTTATTTGTGATGGAAGTCCTTGATAGTATGGCCTCTAACCATGGTAAATGGACACCATTTAGAGACCCAAAGAGAAGTGAAAATGTCTGGTTAACAGCATGATGTTGAGGAGTATGCTGGGCAAAGTGAAGATAGGTCAATGTTGGTTTTTTTAAATATTAATCACAATCTTAAATAATATGTTTATAACTTGAACTAAATGAATTTGCTATTAATAGACTTTTTGTTAATGATAAATTATTTAAAGAACTTCATTTTAAATTTTAACTAATATAATTATCGATCAAAACATCCTTGAATTAAAGAAAACAAAAATTTGAAGTTTAATACATAAAATTAAGTATACTTCCGCGAACCATATGTTGTTCGTGCACCAAAACGTCACACCATATATGAACGTCTATTTTGAAAGAGGAGCAGGATTTAGCAAATAACGAACGGGATCAAGCACAGAATTGGGAAGGATGACGGTGAGTGGTAGCGTTTTCCGATTGGGAAGACGATTACGATTAATAGGACTCTTCAAATCCCTCATACCAAACACTAATTCTACAACTTGTCCTCACTACCTGCACGCAACGCCGTCGTTTCTCTCTCCCAACCACAATGTTTTCTCTTCCTATGCCTCTCCATTTTCCATCGGTTTGTTTCTTTTCCTCTTCTCTCTTCTTCTATATCCAATTTTCTTCTTCTTATTCTTTCGATCTTTCAATTTATCGGTATGTATAAACAGAACAAAAGAGGAGTATGTTTATCCAAACGCAGGCCACTCCAAATCCAGGGTCTCTTATGTTCCCGGTAAACCTGTCATGGATGTTGGAAGCGCCGATTTCCCTAATTAATTTAATGATTAATAATTAATATTACTTATTTTATTTTTAAAAATAAGTTCTTCAGTTTATAATAATGAAATTTCTATTTTTATTATATTAGGATGTTATGTGAGGATATAATAACTATCTCTAGGTAGATGCTATCATGCAATAGCTATCAGACGATAGTCATAATCAGCTATTAAACGATAGCCTTTAGTAGCTATTAGGCGATAACTGCAACCAGCTATCGCCTGATAGCTGTTATCAACTATCGTCTGATAGCCGCTACCAGCTATCGTCCGATAGCCGCAACCAGCTATCGTCCGATAGCCGCAACTAGCTATCGTCTGATATGCGCTATCAACTATCGTCTGATAGCCGCTACCGGTTATCGCACGATAGCCGCTACCGGCTATCGTCCGATAGCCGCTCATCGCCTCATAGACGCTACCAGTTATCGCCGGTACCGACTACCGCCAGATAGTCGACTATAGTCTGATTGTCTACCTGATAGACAATTAGACAATTAGATGTTAGCCGCAATCAACTTATGGCAGATATGCTGTCTATCAATATTTCAAAACATTAATGGTATAAAAAATATGCTTTGACTTTCTTTCTAGAGTAATGAAGATCGAATTGGAAGGGATCATTCGACAACAAGATTGGACGGCGACCTTCCTTCACATATTGGCGCATCGCTGCCGCTATCAAATATCTGCCGCTACCAAGGCTCTCCTTGATCTTAACCTTAAGCAACAATTTCGGCGGCTATCTCGGCAAAACATGCGACACCGTCGTCATTGCCGTACACTTCCTCTCCGGTACAATATCCTACATCGTTTTCGGTCGCCGGACTGTGATTCGGTCACGGTAGTCTCTGTACCGTAAAAAGACGACGAATTATCTGTTAATCTCCCTCACCAGTGAGTGTCCACCTGACCGTTACGGTGGTTCTTGGTGTTACTGCATCGTCCAAGTAGAGGTGGTTTCCAGAGAGGGGTAAAATTGCAAAATTGAAAGGAAGCGTGTTTAATAAACTCAATCGACGGTATCAGAAATACGTGGTTGACTGTTATAGGAAGCTATCATAACCAGAAAGAGTAAACGGGAAGTTGAAAAGATACGAATGAAAAATATCGAAGGAAGAACAATTGAAATGTGAGGCTCCGTCTCTAACTCTTCTGGTGAAGTAGCAACATCAGCTTATTAACGTAGCTTTTCAATTTTTTATATAAATTGTTTTTTTATTTAATGTTTTAAACATTAAAATTCATATGTACGGACAGCCTCACAATCAGATTATCACTATTTAATCTTATTTATCTTGATAGTTATACAAACCATGATTTGTAATTTATTGAAACATATCTTTCCTCCAAAGAATGAATTTTCTATACACCTAAAATACACATATGGTGATAATTTTGAACATTTGACTTCTCCAAGATTTATAACAGATGATGCACATGCAAATATGGTACAAACATGATAACATGTTCAATGTTCCTTTTTTTCGGTTAACATTTTCGAATAAATTTCCAATAAGTTTGTGATAGCAAGGAGAATGTGGATGGTTTGAATTCTTCATTCATATTCTTAAAGATTAAATGTCTGAAGTTATATACCAACTATCTATCTTATTTATTAGAAACAAGTGAAGACAATAAATAAAGATTCTATGCGATAAAAAACTTATGAAGAAAAGAAAAAATGTGTTTGTCTATAATTTTACTATAATTACACTTTTGTTCCCCCTATTATAAGTGAAAATTGAAAGTAGTCCCTTCATTTTGTTTGTCCCCAATTTTAGTTCCCAAACAGAATGTGATACTAAATAATAAGTGAAAATTGAAAGTAGTCCCTTCATTTTGTTTGTCCCCAATTTTAGTTCCCAAACAGAATGTGATACTAAATAATGATGAGTTGTCATTTTTTTAATGAGGTGTCAATAAATAGGTGACGTGCAGACGCTTACGTGGAATAAATTTATTATTATATTATTTCTGATTAAAAAATATAATTTTTTATTTTCAAAAATCATTTTAATAATTGTGAAATATTTTTAAAAATATAATTAAATTGTTAAAATTAAATTAAATTAAATTAAGTTGTTAAAATTATTTAATTTAATTTAATTTTAACAATTTAATTATATTTTTAACAATTTAATTATATTTAAATTGTTAAAATTGTTTAATTTAATTTAAAAATATAATTAAATTGTTAAAATTGTTTAATTTTAACAATTTAATATATTTTTAAAAATATTTCACAATTATTAAAATAATTTTTGAAAATAAAGATTATATTTTTTAATCAGAAATAATATAATAATAAGTTTATTCCACGTAAACGTCTGCCATGTCACCTATTTATTGACACGTCATTAAAAAAATCACAACTCATCATGATTTGGCATCAAATTCTGTTTGGGAACTAAAACTGGGGACAAACAAAATAGAGGGACTACTTTCAATTTTCACCTATAGAGAGACCAAAAATGCAATTAAGTCTAATTAAAATTTGTGTTATCTTTAATTTTCTTTGTAATTTATTTATTAATAAAATATTTCAAAATTAAAATAATACTTTATTTATGAAACAAATTATGAATAAACCTTTAAAACTGAACAATAGAAAACAATATATGTTGATAGGGTTTCGAAACACCGCTACATTTTTAATTGATACTAGATGTTTTTGTTAATAAATTTGCGAAAATGATACTCTACTTCCACAATTATTGATACCCCTACTTCGATATTTTACTCAGAACACTCATTTTATCTTGTTAAGAGCAAAATAACCAGCAATCTTCATGGAAGATTTACATAACACACTTAAAAAAAAATTATTTCACGTGATTGTATCGAAAAACTTAATTTAATTTTTTCAAAATCCAAATGTGTTTAGGGCAAATTTAAATTGAGTTTTCTAGAATACATAGTATATTTGTGTTTCAGAAAACTGAAATTTAAATTTACTAAAATATATTAGGAATATCGTAGGACAAAAGTATTTTCTAATTTTTTTTTGAAAATAAAGTCAAGAGAACATATTTGAATTTTTAGAAGATTTATGGGATAAAGGTAAATTTTTCAAAATTTGATTGCATAGCTATTATGTGTTTTTTTTAGTTTAGTCTTGTTTAAGTAGTTATTTATTCTATTATATTATTTTCTTAACTTTTAGAGTACTGACCTATTTATTTTCATTCTCATAATGTGATTTCCTCTATAAAAACATGAATACTCCTACAGTTTGGTATCACATAGCTTAATTGTATCATTAATAATAGAGTCATTGAATTCTAATATGTGTTTTTGAACTCAACTCATATTTAAGGCAATTACTCGAGGGTAATTAAGAATTGTAATTAAAAGTAGTTAGTGGAGAATATAAAATAGTATGTGGGAGTGCCAATGGTCCACCCATCCTATAGTTTTAAATGTGTATATATGAATTTGTCTATGGTATGCCTCAGTTGAAGCTCAAACTTTTTCTTCCCTAAAATTTTGTTAGAAGTAAAATCTTTCATGACAAACAGATGATCAATATCATATCAAGTGAGTGGTATGTTTTCGTAAATTTGTTCCAATAGTAGTGTTTTTATTTTGCTTCGGTTCAACGTGTCTCTCTTTCAATTTTTTGTTATTTAGATTGATGCTTATCTTAACAACTTATGATAAAAGATGTGAAGAGAAATTTGTTGAACTACGCCAGTATATATCTTAAAATCATTTTGTGTGAGCACAATTATCATAAGAATGAAAAGCAACTTTATCTAAGTGGCAATTTGTTGCTTGATGATCTAAAAAAATTTATTACTTACCTTCACTCGCAAATTTAAATAAAATGTTTAATGTTGCGTATAGTTTCTAATCTGACATATTGTGTCTCGGTATATGGAAGTACATGCCTATAATGCTTATCATGAAGAAAATAAATAGACCTTGATTAACATTGCCATATTTAACATGAAATAACCATTGTCTATACAAATCCTTGATTAGGTGCTAATTAGGATTAGAATTAGCAATATTAAAATACAACGGTCGTTTGTGATCAACGGTAGACTAAAAAATTTAAATTTTTTATTGTTAAAGTAGTCTTATGTCTCTTTGTTATACATACTATTCCCATAAGATGAATGATATTTGTATGGTGGTGATAAATACAAAACTATATGATCTACCGTATACATACAAAAAATTCTATATATTTTGTTATTTGTAAACGTGAGTTTTCATAATGGACATGGATAAGTCAATAGATTTTCCTTGATGTTTATATTAATCTAAATTTTAAGTTTGTGCAGTTATATATACATTGTGTTTGTGTCATGGAAATTTGAAAGAAAAAAAAAATGACATTGGCGAGATTAAGAATATTTTTTCCCCACAAATCCACTTACTGTTGAGTGTTGAGTTAAGGCATGTTGAGCGGGTGATTTGCCTCCCCTATGGATTTGTATGTTTCGAACAAGTTTGAAATAAAATTTGTGGCTAAAGTAATTTTAGTTATATTGATTTTTATTTTATTTCTATCTAAAGAATCAATATGTTGCTTTAGACAATTTTATTTTCAGTAATCTCTACCAATTTTTTTTGAACATTTGTTTTATTTTTCGATTCATGAAGTATTATTTTCAAATCGAACAAGACATTGAATTGGTATTAACCAAGATTTGCTTTATCTTTTAGGTGTTATCGTTGAAGAGCCATTATTTAATCAGTTGAGATGATGATATGATCTTATATGTGTCTTCTACTAGATTCTTTTTTTACGTATTTTCTCGTGATAATTGACAAATAAAATATCTATTAAAATAATATTATTTGTTAATTTTTACCCCTGCACATGTGAGTTATACATTTATTATGTGATTGAGTCATTTATTTATTGTCTTCTTCTTTTAAGATTTTATTTATTGTCTTCTTCTTGTTTGTTTTTTGGCTGAACTTCATAATATAAATATGGAACAGGATAAACAGATCATCTTAGTTATGATGTTAGTTATTTCTCACTTACGTTGAACCATATTTTTGTACGTTAAATCATCTAAATACAACCCAAATTACATATAAAGTAGAATTGAATAGATGGCTTGGAAGTATTACTAGTATAATGGCTACCATATAAATTGTATTAATATTGACACAATTTGCATATTATGTAAATTATAAATGCTTAAAATTTAAAATTGCTTAAATTCATAATATTTTTCTCTTGTAAAACCAAGTTTGATGAAAAAGGAAGAGAAATTGCTATTCTAGTAGTTTATTTTATAGGTATATCTAATATTATAAATAAAAATAAAAATAAAATATATAATATATTTATTGCACTAATCTTATAACAAATAAGATATGAATTGGGATTTGCATGATAACTTAGATGATGAATCGTCCATGAATTATAAAAATAGCTTATTGATTATTGATGAAATTGTGGCAGAAAGATTCCTCACTTGTGGACGAAGGTCGGTAGACTTCAATAGTTGAAGAAACGTGCTTTATATATATATATATATATAAATATATATAGATATATTTTTTTTAATTCTAATGATTGACTAAAATTTTAATAATTTGCAGAAAGCTGATGAAATTGACAAGATCATGACAAATTATTTGGAAAGAAAAAGTCATCTCCCAAGTGTCGGGGATTGCAATTAAACATATATGGTTAGACATAGTCTACTTTTACGTACAATTAAGATTTAGAAATAAATTTATATGCATAATATTTATTTTATCTTCTGACTATGAAATCCACGTGATGGTATATTGGATTTCACTTATTCACTAATTTTAATGATACCAACATCCAATATACTAGATTTCATAGTCACAATACAAAATAAATAATATAAATTTTTATTTAAGTTTTATGTACAGTATATCTGAAAAAGTAGATTATATTTAATCATATACAAATTATGATCGTGAATTAGTGGTATTCGACTCGGTATTTCAAAAGTTTAATCGTAATATCCAACACTTAAGAGATGACTTCTTCACATATTTTCTATATCATTTATTGCAATATCAAAGTTACACCGGAAAATTATTAAATTAAAACTATTTAAAATCAATCATAAAAATAAAAAAGAAGTATATATATATATATATAAAAAGCACCTTAACTATTGTTCATCATATAATATAAGTTATTTTGCAAACCTCAATACATATCTAATCTACGTTATAAGATTAATGCAATAAAATATAATACATATTTTATTTCTATATGCATCTATAATATTATGCTAGATATGCCTATAAAATAAACTACTCAATAACTACAAATATACAAATCATATTTCAAAAAAAATTTGGAATAACAATCTCTGCCTTTTCTCATCAAACTTGGCTTTACAAAGAAAAAAAAACAAACAATGCGAATGTCATCTTGCAAGAGAAAAATGTTATGGATTTAAGCAATTACAAATCATAAACATTTACTATTTACATAACATATGCAAATTGCATCAATATTAATACATTTAAATGGTAACCATTAAACATATGCAAATTCCATCAACATTAATACATTTAAATGGTAACATTAAACAAATAATATGAAGATTGGAAGTACAAGGAGAACTTATCAAGAATACATCAAAGCCATATATGAAACTATCCAATTTTACTTTGCATTAAGGTTGGAAGAATGAGGAAAACTTACCAAGAATACTTCAAAGCCATCTATGAAACTAGCCAAGATGATATCTGTTGTCCTGTTTCGATATACATATAAAGAATTTCGAAAAGAAAAAAAAAACAAAGAAGGCAATAAATAAAAATCTAAAAAGAAGAAACAACATAAACAAAAGAAAAAGATGCATCTACATAATTCCATAGAATTTGAAACATTATTTTTAGTTAAACTAAAGTTCTAAAACATTGTTACGTACATAACATAAGATACTAGTATGACTTTATAATGATGCAAACGATAAGTTCAAGTGTAGCAGGTTGTGGGATATCAGAATTTTTTTGGACAAATTATATAAATAATATTATATAAACATGTATAATAAAATAATGTCTCAAACTCATAAATAGTAACAAAAATATAAATATTCATAAATTAAAAAAAACAGAAAGAAAAAAGAAGTAACAAAACAAAAGTAAATTAAATAAACAAAAAAATAGAAAGAAATAACTAAGTAACAAAAGATAAATCAAAA
>JBBPBS010000170.1:1654067-1672086 GCA_037974835.1 Cicer judaicum
AAAGAAAATTAAATTAAAAAAAAAAAAGAGTAAAACCAGAAATGGAACATAGAAGCATAATAGAGAAGGAAGTTAAAAGAAGTAAAAACATAACAGAGAAAAAAAGTAAAAAGAAGAGAACAGCGAACACGAACAAGTGACGAAGACAAACACTTACGGCAAACACGGAGTGACAAACACAGAGGACGACCAAACGACAATGAGAAGACACAAAGGACGACGAAACGACAAAGGAAATGAGACAACTAACTCTGAAATTTGAAGGACAATACCAAATTACCCTTAAAACATTTTAAAATTTAGAGTTTCAAAATCCATGACCCGGAACGCGACTCGCGAATCGGCCCAGATCGCGCGCGACCTCTCCTTTTCCCGTGCCGCACTGCGCTGTGACCATGTCCTTCGTCGCTCTGCTCCGGCGCGATCCTGCCGCGAACCGGCGCTAATGACTACCTAACAAAGAACATTCGATGTAATAGTTCTGGTTTTGCATTCTTTGTTTCAGTCCTGGCGAAGAACGTTATCCGTTTTTAACCCAACAATCAAGAGTACCGATGACCTATTACTATTCATGTTTTCATAAAGAAATCACATCATGAGACTGAAAATAAATAGATTTGTACTCTAATAGTTAAGGAAATAATATAAGAGAATAAATAACTACTAAATAACACTAACGGTAAAAAAAAAAAAACATAATAGTTATGCAATCAGATGTAGAAAAGTGTTCTCTTATCCCATAATTCAAATATTTGCTCTTGATTTTATTTTTTTTTAAAATTAAAAAATTCTTTTGTCATACGATGTTTCAAACATGTCCTAGTAAACTCAAATTTCAATATTCTGAAACACAAATGAATTATGTGTTTTAAAAAATTCAATTTAAATTTGTCCTAAACACATTCATTTTGAAAAACTTAAATTATTAACAAAAACAACTGATATCAACTAAAAATGTAGTGGTGTTTCAAAATCCAACCAACTGTTTTTTATTGTTCAATTTTAATGGTTTATTCATAATTTGTTTCATAAATATTAAAGTATTATATTAATTTTGAAATAATTTACTAATAATTAAATCACAAAGTAAATGAAAGATAACACAAGTTTTAATTATGTATACCTCGTAGTAAAACTATAAATATATACATTTTTTTCTTTTTTTCATTTGCTTCTTATCACGTAGAATCTTTGATTTTAAGGAGAGGAATGAAGAATTCAGACAATGCACATTATTCACGCTATCAATATATCGTTTATCTTTTAAATCATGGTTAATATTTTATTTTCATATACTAATGTATATAGTAAATTGTTTCATTACTAGAAGAAAAAAAAGCTATTTTTCATTACTTTTAATTTATATCAATCATTTATATGATCATATTTTACATTATCAACGGTCTTGACAATTATTTCAGTGGGTAACGATTCATTTTCTCTCTCTTCTTATAATACATTTTTTATATTTTGATAATATTCTAGTTTTATTAATTTGAAATCGATGAACTTGGCAACAAAGGTGCGGAAAGAGAGAGATTCATGAGTTTAATATCGTTATTTTGAGTAAAAAAAAATATGATTGGATTTCGGATTATTCGATAGAGTCATAATTAAAAACAAGCATTCCTTGCTAGTCGAAACTGCTGGATAAAATCATTAGACAAGTCATGTGTTAGGCTCGACAAATTAAATTTTAATTACTCAAAATGTGAATCATCTAATTTTATTTTTTAATTTTTTAATAGAAATAATCTAATTTTAATCTAGTGATTTCCTTTGACTAACTACAATGTTTTTTGGGTATATATTTTGTACAAATTAACCGCAAATGGGTCGTTAATTTGTTCATATGTAGACTTTATTTTAACTGATCATGTAATCTAGATTGTAACAAAATAAAAAAATCAAACAAATCATTGCTGTGTACATATAGATGAATTTTTTTAACAAATTTTTTCATTATTTTATAACGATTAGAACGATTCATCTATGTTTGCTACTCCAATTAGAAATGTATAGTTTTGTCACACACAACCAACACGTAATAATACATTAACAAATCTTCCAACTAATCCAACAAATTTCTCCTATCTCAATTAATATTGCATCCTATCCTCCCTCCCCTTATTTGGGATCATATCTTTGAGGCACTCACTTCTCCTCCACCTTTCTATTATTTCTATTTCTTTATCATCTCTCTTTTCTCTATTATTCGATCTACTTTGTTTGATTATCTCTCTATTCCATCCTCGTCCTTTTGTACAGGAGAGGAAGGAGAGATACAAAAAAGATCTAATTTATCAATTATTGTATTTAATTTTTTACATCTTTGTTACATTTTCATCTAATTTTTTTCTATTCATTATCATTATCATCATCAATATCAAATTCGTCATCAAATTATTATTTTTTTTCTAATGGAATTCTTCCAAAAGGCGAAAGTGGTGCGCCTTAGGAGCCACCATGATAAATACATGTTGGCACATGAAGATGAAGAAAATGTCTACCAAGACCGAAATGGTTGCTACGACAATGCAAAATGGACGGTCGAATTACTAGAGAACGAAAACAAAGACAACGTGATAAGATTGAAGAGTTGTTATGGAAAATATTTAACAGCCTCAAACATGCCATTTCTTTTGAAAAGTACGGGTAAAAAAGTGTTGCAAACTTTACCTATAAGGTTAGGTTCATCGGTTGAATGGGAACCTATTAGAGATGGGGTACAAGTGAAATTAAGGACACGTTATGGACAATATCTTCGAGGAAATGGAGGATTACCACCTTGGAGAAACACAATAACACATGATGTTCCACATAGAACTGCAACGGCTAATTGGATTTTTTGGGATGTTGATATTGTGGAACTTAGGCCAAAACAATTAGGACAAGCTCCTAAGCCAAGACCAAGGCCTACACCAATTACACCACCAAATCGTTGTTTGAATAATTCAACCATTTCGACGACGACGACAACATCAACGGAAAATCCTTTTCCTTTTCCTTCTCCTTCGTTCTCACCACTTTCGGAATCGGATAATGGACCCCTTGTCAAGATTGATCTAAGGTCTCCTCGAACACCCGAGGTTCGTTACATGAAAAAATTTCTCAACCTTATTGTTAATAAGAAATCTAATGAGAAATTGTTGAGAGCAACCTAATCTTAGGATATGGACACTTGTGGATTTATGTACTCAAGAGTTTCTCATCTAGGATTAAGTTGATGTATTGTTTTCAAAAAAAAAATTATATGTGTAGAGGTAATGTAATGATTGGATGCATGCATGTAATATAATTACGTGTTTGTGAAGTTAATTACAAATTTAAGTGTCTTTTTTCTTTGTGTGGATCCGTGATTATATATAGTTTGATTGTTATTTAAAAGTATTATACAATAAGATTTATTCTTTTTTTATCCTTTTTTGAGGGGGAAATATGATGTTATAAGAGCGAAAGAGGCCACTAGAGTTATATATATAAGTTTGATTAAAATAAAAAAAGGCAAAGATATATCTTAGTTTTGTGCATAGATTTATCATCATTCATCAACTTAATTAACATTGTTCATAGTTGATGTATTGTTTGGACTATTTTTGACGTGTTTTTGTTTTTGTCCAAAATATTTGCAGAAAATTCTTTAATTTCATAAATTCCTCCTTAGTTTCCTTGCAAATCCTATTGATGTTACAAACTTGTACTATATATCTTACAAAATTTTACATAATAAACTTTCCTTAATTTTTCACATCTTTTCGGTTGATGAGAAAATTGAGTTAGTTGTTAAACGAGAGAGACATAATTAATGACAAATTTCTTCTTCATTCATACTATTTTTTTGGATAAAATTTTTTACACATTCAAAAAATTATAACCAATCATATATATGAGTAATTTTATAAATAATTTTAGTTAAAATAAAAAATTATTAATAATTTAACCGTTGTGATTGAGAATGTAAAATTATTTTACATTAATTGTGTATATAAATAAAATACAAAAAATAATGTAAAATATAGAACAAATAATCTATTATGTTAAAAATAACAAAGTTAATGATAATTGAATTGAGTTTAACATTTTTTTCTTTTAATTAGCAGGCGTATTTTGAATTTATAGATGAGTCCCCATCACCAATGAAAGAAGGGAGGGTTATATTTTATGATGTTAGTAATGAAAATGGTGAGGTTGAAGATGCAAGTAAAGGGTCATTCTTTACCTTTAAAGGAAGTTGTTTGAATGAATTGAAGGAGAAGTTGATGGAGGAAACTGGACTTAATCGTTTTCTTGTTTGTTGTCGAAATCCATTGAATGCTAAACTTTATCCCCTTCTTTTGCATCTTCCTCCTAACAATATTGACATGCATGTTGTTGTGGTTCCTTCCCCAGGTAAGATATTTTTTTTTTAAAAAATTGGTGAAAACTTCGTATTCTAAAATTTTGTTGAATATAATATTTAATTATTTGATGCCACGTTAGTTTTTAAATAAATTTAAACTTTGGAATAATTTCTTTATAATTTATATAACACATAACTAATAAAAATACATATCACTATTACATTATATGATTATTATTGAAATGTCTTTAAAAAAATCTCAATTTTTTTTTTATAACCACTTGTTATCATTTCGCCTGACACCAACATTTACAATGTTAAAAAGTCGGTAAAAAAAAAACGAAATAGGTCAGAGTTCACGTGACATTATCAATATATATAGGTAATATTGACATTAAGTTTTGTATAATCATGTTTTAGTTAACTAAATATTAGCGACATGGATTAAAAAATTTTAAAAATATTGATGATAAATTTGATAGACCGAAATATTTTAGAAAAATCAAAGGATAAATTTCGGAGACTAAAAATAAATAAATAAAATATCTATATTTGCATTACTATGGACTTCATTTCATTCTCATAATAATAAAAGGCTAATTTTCTTCCTGCTTATGATTTCGTCCTAACAAAAATATATATATCTTGTTGCAGCCAATGATGCCAAGAGTTCACAATCATCTAAGCTGTTTGAGGTTAGTATGTACACTTATTAATGAAAACTTCAAGAGTGCTAATGAAGCAACTAATGAGACATTCAAACACAAGGCACAAGGGCAAGCAAAAAGCAAAAAACTTTCAAGATTTTTTATGTAGTTGCAATTGGACTTAGCTATTTGAAATGCAATATGCAAATTGATGATTTTATTTTCTCTTAAGTTATTAATTAGGAATTATGCCTTGTTCTTGCCCCAACAAACTATTGGTATGACTATGTATAAAGTTACAATTTATTTGGATTATATTTTCTTAGGAAACAATTGTAGTGTGGAAGAAGTAAGTTTCAATTAAAATGGTTTTAGTGATAAAAATATTAAAGTAGGAATTTAAATAAGTCTTTCAAAGTGTGTTAGATTTTAAAAAAAGTTATGTGAAACTATAAAATTAAATTTAAGATTTTATATTTTTACTGTAGATGAAACTCAAACTTACAAAATATATCCGATTTAGTTTATTTTTTTCTTAACTGCAAGGTATCTGAATTCATATTCATAGAGAGTGTGGACAAAGAATTTTGTGAGAAAAATACACATTATCTCAATTTTATTTCTAATTAATTTCAAACAATTGATTATTTTTTTGATAAATTTAATGAAAATGTAGTCAATTAGTGAACTGCTTATTTGATGGTATTATCACTATTATCTGTGATGAATTTGGTAAATGGGAGTGGCGGATCTTCTCAACAGGAACTACGACACGCTTGTATTTTTAAATTTCTATATATATATATATATATATAACTATTAAAATATTATCAAAATAATAGTGATAAATTATTAAAATATTCTTAAATTATATGATTTTGAATAATTTTCGCCTCTCTCTTCTTCATTTATATACTTATCTTATATTTCAGTGTACTCTCTCTTAGAAATTATACTATTAAAATATAATAAAATTAATAAAACAACTTCTATAAATACATAAACTCTAATTAGCAACTCTATTAATTATTAACAAACTTTTTCATGATAATCATTGATATATCATATAGTGTGATACTATTTTTGAATTGTTAATTGTTTAAATTAATATATGTATTTTTTTAAGGAGTGACACGATATTTAAACATAAAAAAATTGATGCATTTTTTCAATAAATTTTTTTTTGATAAAGATGAAAATTATAAAATAGATATATTTTATTTGATTGAATTGTGTGAATTGTGAAAATTGTGTGACTTGTGAAAATTGTGTGACATTTGAAAATTGAAATTCTAATTTTTTTTCAACTTGTCTACTATGTATGAATTGTGTGACATGTTGAAAATTGAAATTCTAATTTTTTTCAACTTGTCTATTATGTATGAATTGCGTGATACTCTAAAAAAAACTATATAACTTTTAAAAATTTCAATTATAATATTTCAGTTAATACTTGTCACTCCCGACTTCTCTAAATATTTTGTGCAATATCCCTCAGTACTCATATCCAATGTGATTTGGAGTTTAAGTTAAAAATTACACCCATTGGTAAGTTATAATAATATCAATAGCAAGATAAGAATTACATCAAATGATTGGATCTTTCACTCATATATGTCATGTAATTTAATCATTTGGATCTTTCACTCACATATGTGATCTAATTTGAGATTAATGCTTCTCTTTGACTTTGCATGAGCAATTGAACAAGTGTTTCTTCATGATATAAATTTGTGTTTTAAAAAGAGTTTTGGTATTTGACACACAAATTTGACATCAATTTTTTACAATAATTTAAATAGTTAACACAGTAAATTATATGGTTAATTATATTTATTAAACGATTATAAATATAAAAATTCTCGCAACTTATTAATCATCATTGAAAATTTTACATGAAAAGTTTGATTTCACGGTATAAATATTAATTTATGAATATTTTTATGGCCCAAAATTACCTTCTTCATATTTTTTAGTCTCTTTTATTATTATTATGTTTAGTCCTTGATTTGTTTGGATTTATATATTATTATCATATTCATTTGATTTAAATTCATCATTTAATTTTAATTTATTATAAATCAATTAATAATTTTTATACTGTCGTGTATCTAAATAATGTCAATTTGTTCGCAAAATTCTTTTTAATTTTAACCACTTAGAATTTGTGTAGTTGACAGTCCAAATTAGTTCATGACTTTGTAAAAAACTCAAACAAAAAGTCTCTAAAATAATTATATTTCAAAATAAATTTTGTGAAATACTGTTACTTAGTTAAATTAGTCACTTTTGCATTTGCATTTGCATTTGCATTTGGGATGAGAAGAGAAACAGAGCATATCCATGGCAGCCTTTATACCCGTCATGTGTCGGTCTCAACATAACACAGCAACCAAATGCTTCGCTTTCTGTCTAGGGTTTTCCTCTCCTCTTTTTCTTATCAATCCTCATAAACTCACAAACCTTTTCTTCACCCCTTCCAAAAGGACCTGCACTACCCATGTCATTTCTCAAACTACAAAGGTATCTTTCATTTTTTTCTTTCTTCATTATTATTATGTTCACTTCATTTAGATAAATTTCTATTTTTTTGTTTTACATTAATTGGTATGAGTCAAGTTTGTATTTGTTTTCACTATGTTTCAATTTAAGTTTACAAATGTGATGTCATAGAATTTGAATCTTAGAGAGAGAAACTTCAGAAACATAGGTATCCAATGCAGGGGAAACAATCATAGGATGATAGGAGGAGTAATTGTTGTGTGTTGGGTTCAGCAGTAACAACAATTGATTTTGTTTAAAGTGAGTTGAACATAAAGTGGTTTATGTTTAGATAAGTTAAAGTGAGATAGACAATAAATTTGAACTTAAAAATCACATTTGGAGTAAAAGAAAATCAATTCCAAACATCACTCAAACATGTTAAAAATCAATTTTATGTGTATAGAATCACTTTTGTCTCTTCCTACTGTGAAAACAAACATGCGAGAAGTAGAAGATATAATATTGTTTGTGCAAAATGGTAAAAAGTTGAAACTGAAGGTGCTATTGCAGCAAACATGATCATGCCGTGACATGTAAGTTTAAGTAAATTTCATATTGCAAACTCTAGTTTAGTTAATTGAGCCTGCCACAACTGATTCATGTTTGATACTTTTTTCTCAAACTTACATTAGATGAAATGAAATTTGTTTGGTTGATAATAATCAAATCTACTTTTGAATTTATAGTTTTTGACAAGATTATGAGATTTATACCGTAGTATAACAAATATGAGGTGAAATAGTAAATGAAATTTCCCCAAAGAAAAAGCAACAACCTTGTTACTTTTGTGTTCACCAATATTTGAAGCCAAATCCAGATTAATGTTAAAATTCATTTAGCGTTGAAAAGTAGTTTTGGTCTTAAATGTTTGCTGTGAATGATGAAATAAACATGCACTAACATTGTACTATTTTTGTTTTTTGTTCATTTATAGGAAGAGATGTTGGTAGTTGTCGGGGGCGGTGCAGCAGGGGTGTATGGAGCAATTCATGCTAAGACTATTGCACCCCACTTAAATGTGGTCATTATTGAGAAGGGAAAGCCTCTTTCCAAGGTCTGTGACTGTGTGATATATTCCTCCTTTTGATTGCACGTGGAATGGATAACGTAATTTTGTTGTATTCAATGTTGCTCTTTTCTGGTTCTCTTTTGTTTTGTTCTTCTTCTCATGGTTTCATTCGCAGGTGAAAATTTCTGGCGGAGGCCGGTGCAATGTGACAAATGGGCATTGTGCTGACAATTTGGTAATCCTACTTTCCATGCAATGCAAAAAACACATAAGTTTTTTCATGGCATAGTCTGTTAACTACCTTTTAATTGTAGCACAACAGAACAATATTCCTCTCTTGAACATACGATTCAATGCTGCAATTTCACCCAATTCTACCATTATCCTCATATGCGCTGACTCTAAATTGTTGAGTACAAGCAAAATTGCAAAATCATGCGTTTTTACGATTAAAACACAATTATGACTACCATGGTTTTATTTGGTTGTTTTGTTTGCTTAATACATGTCAACCTTCACATCGGAGTAGGGTGGATGAACTAGTGGATTTTTTTGGGTGTGGCATGTGAGAAAAAAGTACCTCTAAAACATAAAGGGAAGTTCAATCGTGCTACAGTGCTGTATGGAAAAACCAACGAGAAAATAAAATAATGTTTTGTTCTATCACTTGTATAAGGTGGATGGATCAAAAGAATGTTTTGGGTGTAACATTTGATAAAGAAAGTACCTCTCAAATTTTATGGAAAATTTTATCGTACAACAATTTTTTATTGAAAAAACAACAAGTGCGCTTGGTGTTTAGTTCTGTCATTTTTATTATTGTAGATTACTTAATTTCAGTCATGTATATTATTAGTTAGGTTATGTTCTACTTGCATCTGATTGCTTTATTAGTCTTTACTGAAATAGTAATTCGTGTTTGGAAGATGATTAGTTTGTAGATTTTGGCAGAAAACTATCCAAGGGGTCACAAGGAACTGAGAGGATCTTTCTTTAATGCGCACGGTCCAGTGGATACTATGTCTTGGTTTTCGTCTCATGGGGTGGAACTGAAGGTTGTACTTTGAAAAGCCTCTCGTTAAACATTTCAGTTTCTAGTGCATGTTTCTGATTTATCTTACTATCGACTGCTTATAGATTGAGGATGATGGTAGAGCATTTCCCATAAGCAATAGCTCTTCTTCGATAATTGATTGTCTCATGTCTGAAGTAAAGCAAAGGGGAGGTATGTTGATTTAGTAAGTAATGCTTTTGACTTCTTGCATAATGTGGATTCTGGTTCATGAAACATTGTGTTTATAACATTGTTGTCAATCGTGGATCGCAGAAGATATAGGGTTGTTCAACTTCCGCTACGCTATCGTGCTATAGTGCCGCTATAATCGCTAAATAGCATACCGCAGAACAATAGCAGTTTGTTCAAATTTTGCTATGTTATAGCGCCGCTATAGCCGCAACTTGATAATATTGTTTTATAATAACTACCGAGCATTCTGTAACTTGTCCTTATGTGTTCATAAACCCTATCTGTGACCTGTCACTGTTACAACTATCTTTTTCTGAAGTTAAGTCCTGGTCTCTAGGTGAACTATTTTTGTAGCTGGTTCATTTTTCAGCTTTCTCTGCGGGTTCAAGAATTAGTTTTTCTATAGCCAAAATGTTATACACAATGGTATTATTGTTCCATAGTTCAGGAATTACTTGTTAGATTTAAAATCCGAGTTAATTATCAGTTTTCTGTCCTATTTCATTTTTTCATGTATCTGTATAGTAAGTAGTTTTTTTTTTTTTTTTTTTTTTTTTTTAATAATACATAGTTTGTGAATTGAAGTTCATTATTATCTACTCTTTACTATCTTGATTAGTTCTACATTGACGTGAATTATCCATTTCACGAAATGGATAATTTGTTGACAACATTTGAAATGTTAAATTGCATAATCCCTATCAACATGAATTTCATTGATAAATTATTGGAAGTCATAAACATTCTTTTCATATCTGGACTTACAATGATGAACTTTCAAACTGTAAATTCTGAACTGTTTGTTCTCAATTAGTTTCTATGCAGACCAAAAAAAATGTAATTGCAGTGTCTGTGTTATCTGGTGGAAAATTCCTTCTTGAGATTAAGCAACTACCGGAAGGTTACGCAGAACATGTTGAAGCTGATTATCTATTGTTTGCTACTGGCAGTAACCGACAGGTTGTGGTCGATGATTAATTTATTTGAATTAAGATTCATGAATTATATCAAACTTTTTAAATCAGTTTCTTTTTGTCATAGGGTTATGCACTTGCATCTCAGCTTGGTCATTCAATTGTAGATCCAGTGCCGAGCTTGTTTACATTCAAAATTGACGACTTGCGTTTGAAGGAGTTATCTGGTGTTAAGTATCAACCTTTGAAACTCTTGCATTCTAATTTGAAGAAACTTTCAAGTTCTAGTCTTTCTACACTTCTTTTGGACATAGCAATATTTCTTTTCTGTAAAAGCATGTCTGTCTTAACTTTATTGTCTTAACACGAGTTGCCATAATTTATTTGTGAATGATTGATAGAGGATAGGGCTGATAAGCCGTCGGTTTTGGTCATTTAATGGTCCCAAAAATCAATCTTTGAATAACCAAGAAAGTTAGTAGGTTTCAAGTTTAGGGGTTGACAATTTAAACTCATTATTAGGACTGGTGATTATATAATTGTTTCATATTAACTGAAGTTTCTTTTCTTCTTTTTCTTCATATTTTCTTACTTAATTGTCACAGGTTACATTCCCTAAAGTTAAAGTGAGACTAAAATTGGACAGTCTCCAAAAGAATATGCCTCAGCTTACACAGGTATGGTTGCTTTGTCGTTGCTACACTCAAATAGTGAATAAGATTTTATGCATAATATTTTGAAATTCTACTAGGTTGGTCCCATGTTAGTTACACACTGGGGACTCAGCGGGCCGGCTGTTCTTCGGTTGTCTGCTTGGGCTGCTCGCTATCTGTTTAGTTCAGGTTACAAAGGTAAGCGACAGTTTTTTTCCCTTCCCGTGTTTGGAATCTCTAGAATCATTATGGAATTGAAATGAATTCTTGTATGAAACTGGTTTCGAATTATATGAGTTTGTTTAAGACTTCAATAAATTTCCAAATCATTGTGTGCTATAAATTATTTCAATTCAACTATGGATTTGTAATTTTTGTTAGGATTTATAAATTATTTCAATTCAACTAAATTCTTTTTCAATTTTAAAGTCTTCCATTGGATTGTTTTCATGGTCCCTTTTTTTCTCTTACAGATATTTTGATCATTTTGATTCAGGTAGACTTATTGTGGATTTTATTCCTGATGTGCATGTGGAAAGTTTGAAGACCATTCTTTCCCGTCACAAGCTTCAATTTTCGGTATATTATGCAAAAAAATTATAATATTTTTTGCTTAATAAATCCTTTAATAACACTGGTTTTATTTTTGTGTGGATTTTATGTGATACTAAAACAAAAATCTTGTTGTCTTTATAGTTGCAATGTATAACGAGTCCACAAAATGGAATTGCATTCTCTATGTCTCTGTCTAATATCTTTGGTTGGTTTGGTATGGAGTTGTATCTTGCTAAAACAATTTTCCATTTCACAATTTGTTACTTTAGTTCAGAAGCTAGCATTAAATTTTAGCATTAAATTTCAACTGTACAAAAATTGATCATAAGCTATTACTTGTAAATTTCAACTGTGATGTCATTCACTTTAAGATTGCGACCGAGCGTGTTTGGAATCATTGCAATTTGAATATGCTGTTTTGTTTATGCCTTTGCAGAAACAAAAAGTGCTCAATTCGTGTCCTCCTGAATTTGGAATGTCAAAAAGATTTTGGAGCTATGTGTTGGAACGGCAGGTTTTATAACTATTTCTAATTTTTTAATGTGTACATTTTAATTGTTGAGAATCTCGCATCAGATGAAATAGTTTGAAAATGAGTTTATAAGTTAGAGGCATCTCCCATCATACAAGTCAGTTTAGTAAAAGTTGAGTTAAGTCCAACCCTAGTATCAAAGTCTATACAAGATCTGTTGGACTACCAATGTCAGGCCACTCAAGTCAAACACCAGATGCCAAATTTTGGGCATGAGGCGTGTGTGTTGAGAGTTTCACATTAGATCAAATATAGCCGGATAAGTGTTTATAAGTGGGAGGCATCCCTCACCGTGCATAGTGGTTTTGTAGGGTTAAATTAGGCCCAAACCAAACTCTAAGATAGTATCAGATCCTACCCAAGATCCGTCGGGCGACTCAGGTCAGCACCAAAGGTGTGTGTTAAGAGTTCTACATTGAATAAGATATGACATGAAATATTGTTTATACGTGAGAGACATCATTTACCTTTCAAAGTAGTTTTGTAGGATTGAGTTAAGCACTCTAAGATCTAAGAGTGATGAAAAGAAAAATTCTTTACTAACTATATAAAGACACTATTTCATATGCAGGGTGTAAGTGGAGATATCTTATGGGCCTCAATTTCAAATAGTTCATTGATGTCCATTGGTTCTTTGCTAAAGGACTGCACATTTGAAATTACAGGCAAAGTAAGATTTCCTAAAATTATTTAGTATTTATTTTGTGAAGTATCATTGGTATAATAACATTTTTTCTATTTTGTGCTAATAAAGGGTCCATTCAAAGATGAATTTGTCACTGCTGGCGGTGTTCCTTTATCTGAGGTTCTTTCTTTCTCACTATTTATCCCCTTACCTTTCCATTGGTTAGAAATATCATTCAAATATGTTTTTTTGTTGTTGAAGATTTCACTTAATACAATGAAAAGCAAAATTTGTTCAAATCTGTTCTTTGCTGGAGAGGTAACTTAAACTTGTGTTTTTTTATTTAAATTTTTGGAGAAGCATCTATAACTCTATGATTATGGTGATCTAATTGATGTCTCTGTTGCAGATACTGAATGTTGATGGGGTAACTGGTGGTTTCAATTTTCAGGTATAATACACCTGACTATAATAATGCAGTCTTCTTTGACAAATGGGTGTTAACCAATTATTATCCCAATTTCCATAGTTGTTCATAATATAATCTTGTATATGTCATATTCTTGGGTGTGTGTTATTAGCATGGATAATATCGCATACTCCCTCCAGAATGAATATAAGCAAAAATAATAACTGAAAAGTTGATGTATTTGATCTTAAATTAAGACTACATACAACAACTTTTTAGTTACCATTTTTGTTTATATTTCATTTTATAGTAGTATTAATTTTTATGTTACATTGGCCCCCTTAAACTTTACATGGTCCTCTTAAACTTCAACTGTCATTAGATATTCTAGTTGTGCAATTTCGTGTTTACATTTTCTGTAAGATGGCATAAGATCT
This sequence comes from Cicer judaicum, assembly GCA_037974835.1. NCBI lineage: Eukaryota > Viridiplantae > Streptophyta > Magnoliopsida > Fabales > Fabaceae > Cicer > Cicer judaicum. The sequence goes on from JBBPBS010000170.1 coordinate 1,667,978, forward strand.
ATATGTTGGTTATATAGCATAAGCTCTTTGGTAGAGAGAGATACATGTGAATTTCATCCAAAAAAGACGTTGGTGCTTATTTTGTAGAATATATAATAACTTTAGTGTTACATTGAAAGGTCAATGTATTGTTTTCAAATACATGAAATCTAACGGCCTTCATTTATAGGAAAATACTAACAGAAATAACTGTGTGATTTGTAGTTATGAAATATAGTGGACTTTCATTTATAGGAAAATACTAGTCATATATAATGGTGTGATTTTGTATTTTGTAGCAAAACGAGATAATTTTATGTGTAATTAATAAAATAAATATTTGTTAAAAAAATTAATATAAAAAATAAGAATAGTTAATGATTAGCCAACAAAAATTGATCAGAATATAACTCATACCTTGTGAGTTCAAAACTAGCTACTAATGTGAGGACTTAGTTATTGGGTAATCCTTAAGTATATTTGCATACGTTGTTTGATATTTGAAGTCTACTCAAACTTTGGCGAGTCTTAAAATTCTAATTCAACTAAACTTTCAACAACAACCAAAACTTATCCTATTAATTACAATTAACTATATAGATGAAACGAAGTCATAATGTTATATCGTATATAAAATTTTTACCCAAACCATTGATCTCAAGATCATTTCTGGTAGTAATAGTTTTTCTAGATCTTTTCTATATTGGTCAATTGAATAACGGAAAAAAGTAAGTCACCCAAACTATGTTTAAAAAAAAAGAAGGAATATTTAAACACTATAATTAAGCATAATTTGAGGGTCCAGTTTTTCCATGAACCACTAGTTCATTAATTCTACTAATTGATTGATGGTGTATTCAAGACTTAAGAGCTTCATCCATTTTCCTTTGTTGTGTACACTGTACAGAATGCTTGGTCGGGAGGATTTATTGCAGGAACCACTATTGGTGGATTAGCACTTGGCTCTTGTGTATAGGTTCAAAGTTAAAATTGATTTGTAATCTTTTCTAGATGGGTGGTATTGGAGTTGCATCATGCTTTTTTGGGCCAACTTGGTTTTTCCTTTATGAAACAAGTATATTTATATTATTCTTTTTGGATGTACTTTTCATTTTTTTTCCTAATCATGAACAGTATAGTGGATGATATTTTAAATATGAAGTGTTATTATTGTTAGTGATTTTATCAATTATTGGCTTTCTAATATACGTTCACTCATTTTTTACTTAGTGTAAATCAGTAATATGTACCTTTTTTGTCTTGGACAAAAGAAATTTAATTATTTGTTTTAGAAATCAATGAGAAGTAAACACATAATTTATATTTTTTAATTTATTTTCTCCCATTGTCATTTAAAATGAATTGATAAAATTATTATTCTTCAATTTTATTTATTTCAAATGGTTAGAGATTTTTTTGTCCAAATAAAAAAGTATACGTGTAGATTAACAACCTGCACGACTTTTAAATGCTAATAAATAAAATCAAACTTGTAAAATTATCTTTCAGTTTTACTTATTTAAAATAGTAAAGAGTTTCTTTTAAAGTTTAAATTTTCCTTATTTTTCTCGTTTGCCAATTTAGATTTTTGTTGTATCTTTAATGCAGGTAAATTTTGTAACATATATACATAAATTTTCTAAAAGTAACAAACGATTTGGTTTAGGCGGCGGAGTGTATAATTAGGATACGGAAATATGGTGATAGTGTATAATTAGAGTTTAATTAATACGCAATGTCATCGTATAAAAGTTGTAGAAATATTTTATGAACAAAATAATAATATTTGTGAGATATAATTAGATATATGTATAAATTTTTTAACACTAGTAATGCGTAGATATTAAATTCATAATCTATAACATATTTGATAACAACTTCTGATTTATCACTAAAATATTGAATAAAAATATCTAGCAAAAAATTATTAAATGGTCTACAAGTATTAAAATACTAATTTGATTTTAAGCCTTCTCATGTTGGTTGCATGCAGACATAATTTATAACAATTTCAAGATGAATTGTGATCAATATATGTCAATTAAACTAGTCATCATACATATATACTTCATTCTCTAAATAAAGTTTTATAAGATGGAATTATAATTTATAACTCATCATGTTAAACTAACCCATTTAAAATATTTTATCAATGTTTATGTTAGATATAATTAAATTTAATTGTATATAATTTAAAGTAATTATAAATGATAAGGTGAAATGTCGTTACGTTAATTATAAAATATTATATAAAAATATATTATATTTTAAAATTGTATAATAACTTTTTACATTGATATTTTAAATTTTATATTTTTTTTAATTATTTATTTATTTCTTAAACTCAATCGTAATTGTTAACAGATTTATTAAATTATTGTTAAAACTAAGAGGATAATAAAGTTCTAAAGTGCAACATGTTAAATTAAGATATCTTGATTCTATCAAAAACATATACGGTTGAATCACAAATGACAAGTACAACATAGTCCATCCAAATTTTTAATGTAAAATACAATTGATTTAACGAAAAAGGAAAGATGATTAATTTGTTTATCACTACAATAATAAAACGGCAAGAAAACAAAAAGAGCAAAATGATAGAAAGGCTTGGAAACCTTTGAATCAATGATCTCATATGTGGGGACAAGCAACTAGACATATATAATATTTGGTGCTTAACATATCATAACACATTCCAATAGTGTCTATATATTTATCTCAATATATAATATTGGCTCTTTTGATACTTAATTACACTTTTAAACACGATTATATTTCCCTCATAAGTATAAGTGTGATGGATTAAACATAATGCACTATGACAAACATATCCATTTAATTTAAAGAACAATACAAAAACAATCACTCATCCACAATTAGCACACTTTTCAAATAATATTTTCCTTAAACATTGAACCAAGATTAGTTATTATATTATAGAATATCTTACGACCAACATATATATATATATATATATATATATATATATAATATATACGGATAATTGGTTGGACTAGAAAATAGTGAAAAGAAAAAAAAAACTATTATAATTTTTTTCAGTTTTATTGATCTAATGTAAACATAGTCTTCTAAAATTAATTGTCATTAGTTGACTGATTATTCTTACTAATTCATGAAATTTGTCAAAATTTAGATTAAATGAACTGAACGTATATGATTAGTTTTAATTTTCAAAACAATGATAATTATCCTCACAAGTCTTTGTCAAGGATATTGACACAGAAAGCAGCTAGACATAAACGTAAAAGTTGGGCTCACTTGGATGCTTCTTAACACAAGGAATCAAAAAATTCAATTTAAAATTGTGTAACTTTAACCTGACCTCTTCCCATATAGACTTTACTTACATGAAAAAGTTTACCACACTTCTTTCGATTGTATATTCAAGAATCTCGAAACGTCCATTTCCTAACAACCACGAAGACCATGACAAAACCATATGACAAATAAACAAGAAGAATATTTTGTTATCTGCACTTTTTTAAAATATAAGGTGTTTTCTTCTTCTATCCACTAATATTTTTAAAAGTTTTCAAATATATTTTTAGATTGATTAATTCGAATATCTATTTTACACATTTGAGTTCATTAATACAAATTCAAACATGGATTTTACATTTTCGGAATGAATAGTAGAAGAAATTATCAAATATAAACCGTAGCCGTACTAAGATTTGCAAAATAAATATTTTTATAAATATTTCATAATAAATATGCAATTAGTTCCTCCAAAAGGTAAGAAACTGAATTTTAAACCTTGTAAAATAATAATTGTAGTTTAAGTTTCTACAAAAATTCAAATGTTTTCGTTTTAGTCCTTAATATCTAACATGGTTAGGTTTTGAACAAAATATTATAAATGAGTTGAAATTTATATATACAATAATTCTAACAAAATACAATAAATTTGAGTTAACATTTATTTATATAAGAAATTGTTCTTTTTATAAGAAGCATTTGAGTTAACATTTAGACAACAAAAATTGATGTATTTGATTCATATTATTAATTATAAATATTTCAACTTTTATTGATTAAATTTTATTCTAATTATATTTTATAAAAATGATAAGAGCAAATAATAAATAAATTCATTTTAATTTCTG
>JBBPBS010000170.1:1672266-1710881 GCA_037974835.1 Cicer judaicum
GTAAGCTAATAGTGGAACTAAATCAATCAGTAGATTTGTAAGAAAAAATGTATCATATATTAACTAATTAAAATAATTTCATTACAAAACAAAAATGGTGCAATATTTTGAGTTAGGAGACAAATTAATATATGAAATTATAAACGTAAATTAAATTAGTTTTTAAATTTTGCAATTAGATAAATACATCTATAAAATTATAAAATATTAATCAAAATAGTGTCTTAATAAATTTTTATTTTTAGATAATTTAATGTGACATTATAATTGGATATAATATGATTTAACATCAATTTTATGTTATCTATAACAAATTTATAAATAAACTTATATTATTTAATGATCGAATTTGTGAATAAATATAATTGTGTAAATTAATTATTAACAAATTAATTTCATAAATTAATTGATGAACAATATTTTTTGTTGGCACTTATAAAAAAAATCAATTTGTTTATTTTCCCTTTCATCTGAAGTTGTGTCTACTTTACGACTCAGTTTTCCGCTGTACACTGCACTAACAATTTATTTATTATATATTTATATGAATCTCAGTAGTAATAGTCGCATTCTTTCTTTACTCAAACAGTTTCCGTCATTTTCTCGCTTCCTCCTCACGTGTTTCATTTTCCCTACCGTAAAGTGCGGTGATTCAGTTAAGCTGATTCAGTTCCGTTACTTGCTAATTTCTAGCGTTCGCGCCATTTGACTGAAGGAAAAGAAAAACACCGAGTTGTTGGAACTCAAACGCAAAAGCTAAAAGCGATAATCACATAGTCGAAAGAGAGAGTAAGTAATTCCGTTCGAGAGATCATGGCGGTTACCGAGAAAATCAAAATCGGCGTCTGTGTTATGGAAAAGAAGGTGAAATGTGGCTCCGAGGTTCTTTCTTCTTCGCTCTTCGTCATCCACCGTTTCTTCTTTTTCACTGTCTCTGTTTTTTTTTTCTTTCTTTGTTTTTTTGCGTTTTGAGTTTTTGGTAATGGAGGATAGAAGCGGAGTTGAAATTCAAAGGAATGCATGATCCATATAACACTCACACTTCATATCGAAGAAGTGTATGTATCTTATGTGTCGGTATCAGGTGTTGATATCAGAATGTGTAGCACCGATACTTCTTATCGAACAAATTATCATATCCAATTTTCTTAAATTATTATCAGTGTCTAGTGTCTGTATCATTATTTGTGCTTTGTAGATGTGATGAGGTGTGTATAAATGTGAGACACCAACAAGAGACTGAGGCAATCTCTAATTATCTTTAATCACTTTTATTTTCTTAAATTATTACTAGTATCGTGTTTTTTTAAATTATAATCGGTTTCTAGTGCAGTCAGTGTTTGGAATTTGTACTTGTATGAGTGGTTCTTAGTGTGTGATACAGTGGCTATGTAGCATCTATATAGTAGTGACACTTCATGTAGAAGATGTTCTATGTGTCGGTATTTGGTATCAGACACATGTTGGCTTTAGACTCAATAGTTCTGATACTTCTAAACAAAAAGTGTGCCCAATACCGACTCATTAGTTATATTTAATAATTCATTTTCGGTGTGTTAATGTCATCAGGTGTCTGACATCTTAGTGTGAGACACTGACGCAGATGCAATACAAATATATTCTATCACTTTTGTTTTCTCAAATTATTACGGGTCTCTATATCTTCTCAAATTATTATGGTCTCTATATCATAATATGAGTGCTTGATATAGTATGTGATTCAGTAGCTCTGTTTTTCCTGTTTTTAATTCTTGAACTGTGTTTTTGCAGGTTTTTTCGGCGCCTATGGGACAGATATTTGACAGGTTACAAGCGTTTGGAGAATTTGAGGCGAGTTGAATGTGTTTGATTTTCGTCTTTCATTTCAAGTTCTGTTTTGTCTCTGTTGTGTAGATTTGGGGGTTTGGATTGCGCTGGTTCATGAATGAATCTACTAGAAATTGTAGAATTTGGAATTTTTTATTATTTCATTTCTTTTATAATAATGCATAAAAACTAAAATATTATGATAGTTAGTCGGTGCTTTATTTTTTGTTTATATAACTTTTAATTTTTTTAGTTATTACAAAGTGATAGTAATGTTGTAATTCTTGTTATATAATTTAATAATATTGTATTTCTCTTAACTACTAATGTTGGGAAACTAATAATGTTTTTATTGAGTAGATTAAGTTTATGAAATTTCACAAAATTTGATAACTATTAAATATTTCATCAGATAACTTTAAATTAGCATGTAATAAAGTAGGTGCCTATTATAAAATTACATAACTACCGATGTTTAATTTATCTAATCTGACATTTTGTATGCATGATCATAAAATAATGTGTTAATATTCAAAGGTTGAATTGATATAGACATATATATTTGTTTTGTTACAGAAATAGTAGAGTTGGTTGGCCCGTTATAGTTGTGAGTTCCATTTTTTCCAATATATTTCTTGTTGATTTATTTCTCTTGATATTTTGTATTATTTATAGGTCATACATTTTGGGGACAAGGTGATCCTTGAAGATCCAATAGAGAGGTACTATAGTTGATTTCAATTGCTGGAAACATTTTTTAACTCTACTAATTTTGAACAACAACTCTGCTTAACTAGCTTGCAGCTCCAATTTAAATATTTTTACTCACTTCTAAATTTGCTTCTCAAAAGTTTTATGCCTTCCATTATAAGCCAAGGAATATTTGAGTGATAGTTGAATTATTTTATTTTTGTCAATGTCCTTTCAGTAATAAGTTTAAATAATGTTATTTCAGCTGGCCTGTATGCGATTGTTTGATTGCTTTCTATTCCTCTGGATATCCCCTCGAAAAGGCTGAGGCATATGCTGCTTTAAGGAAGTAAGCTTGTTTACAAACTTTAGTTGATTTGCATGTCGTAATTCCATTTAATAATCAGCTTATATAGGATAAGTTAATAAAATATACTGGATTTGTGGACGAGAGAGTTAAGGAATATTGAGTAATTTTTGTACTGTACTTTTAGTGATATGCACACCCTAATTTTGTTTACAACATACAATCTCCAACATACAGTCATCTCACTCATATACAATAACTATCACCTAAACTTTTAGTGAAGCTCCATGATTCTAGTCTATCTCCTTAGCCCACAGCCTCACATCAACAAGATTGTGTAATTATAAAACATTCCGGTAACACTTATAGGCTCATGGTCAAATACTGATAGGAACCCAAAATTTGCAGTACAAATTAATGGAAGAAAAGAACAATTCAGCAGCAATGAACAAGAAGTGTGTAATATTACCAAAATTAAGAAATTACAGAATTTGTTAAGATAATCTCTCCGCTCTTAGTATATCCCTTTATTTTTTGTTGTGTTTTCATTTGAATATTTGGATGCAAGAGTTTATAATCAATCTAAAAACTACTTATGCACTGTAATTCAGACCTTTCCTAGTAAATGAACTGGAGCCCCAACATCTTCTTCATGACCGAAGGAAAGTATATGAGGTAAGTGAGATACATACTTTTTTTGTGCTTTAAATTCCATGCTTAAATAAATTATGACAGCCATTTTTTTTGCTTAAATATTCTTAATGTGCTATGTGGTTGTAGCTGGTAGACGATAACTCTGGTTCACATGAAATGAATATTTCCTTTTTCTTCAAGGGTCTGGCTTGGTTTTTTAATTGTGTCGTGACCTTGATCCCATGAGTTATAAGCCCGATTATTATGTTTAGTTTCAAGTGTTGCAAAGAGGAGGGAAAAAAAAATACTATTTATAAAGCTATCTTGGTCTTGGATTACCTGCTTATTAAAGTTTTCTTGGTCTTGGACCATTTTGTTTGTCATTTCTGTCCCAACCCCCTCCTCCCAGGATGTTCATCTAAACATGGTGAAAATATTATTTCTGTTCATTATTGTTAATTGTGAATGCAAGACAAATTACTTTCAAAATGCTTTATGCTATTTATTTCCTGATATATAACATTTTTTATCATGTTTGATTTTGGGCTTCAAGCATCTCGAATTGTTTGGAATCCCTGTTCCAAAATATGCCCTTGTAATTAGGGAAGTGCCGGACGAAGAACTGGATTACTTTATTGAGGAAGAAGATTTTGTTGAAGTTCATGGCATGCGCTTTTGGAAGCCATTTGTGGAGAAGCCTGTCGATGGTAAGCTTGTTTAATTTTAATTTTAACCCGTTTTCATTTGTTTTGTACAAAGCCTACCCCATGGGCATTACATTGGTTTGTTTCTATGAGAACAACTTTTTGTGAGGATAATTCTTTTTTCCTTCATTTTTTTATGGAGCACAAATGTCAACAGAAGATATGGAGATTTGAGATGCAAAATATTCAGAAAATATACATAAAATAAAAATATTACTACACAGCTAACACGGACACTGATTTAATATTCCAATTTAAGCACAGGCAATTAGAAATAGATAGCATTCACATACAATGGCTGAAATGGGGTGTGATGTAAATATTTGTTCATCATTGTGTTGTCTAGTATGCAAGACCTAGAAAAATGATAATATAGTTTCTAATTGACTATTGCATCTGTACGTTTACATGGCTTGAAATATGCGAAGTCAACTACATGACTGCATATCATTACCAAACTTTATCAGGTAATTGAATACTATGTAGAGTCTAAATATATTACTAAAATAAAGCCAATCCATGTCATTAATTGTGCCTTTGTTTAAAAAATATTTTAGAGGAAGGAAAACTTTAATATAGTGTTAGGTTGGGGAATGGAGGGGAGGGATTTTTTAAATTTTACTTGTTTGATTTTATTTTTTGGAGGGAATGAGAGGAGAGAAAAGACGAGTTTTTAAAATGTTACATGGATTAACTAAAATATCCTTACATAAGATGTAATAATAAAGTTTATAAGGTATAAAAAGTAAATTTGGCCTTCCCATCCCTTATGAACTAAGTAGAGTGTGTATTTTTCCTCTCAACCAAACAAAATATCTAATTAAATCCCTCTCCTTCCCCCATTTGAACCAATTAGACACTGAAGAACTACTGAAATAACCTTTCCTATATCTTGGTTTTGAACAAAACACTACGGGTTGTTTGGTCGATGTAGCTTATTAACCTAGTGAGAAAAGGTTATTATTGTTTTTGATGAAATGAAAATTTAAGATTCTTCTGTCTTGCTCTGCCTTTTACTGTTTTGTTATAACAACAGGGCTTTAGGTGAACTGGATATATGAATCTTAGATACATGATGGTATGCAGGTTGAAACCATTTGTAGTATGCTTATCCTACTTGTTTTGCCATAACTTCATATTACATTGGCATTTACATATAAAATGCTTAAGTGAGTTTTGTTATTGCAGAATAAAGTCAGTTATAGTTTCTTTTCGAACCATATATTAAATGAATGGAAGTCATATTCTCCAAGATGCCCTTATTCTGCAAATATTTGGATTTTACATGCATACCCGATTGGAATATATTTTCTCAAATATGTTAGTAACTGTTATTTTTGTGCCTTTGTGAAGCTGATAACCACAGTATAATGATATATTATCCGAGTTCAGCAGGTGGAGGTATGAAGGAATTATTCAGGAAGGTGAGCTTTAGGCTGAAAATTCACTCTCCATAAGTAGGTGGGTTATGAATGTAATATTTTTCCTAACAGATTTGTTGAAAAGGTTCTGACTAGGCTGTTTGGGTTTGGTTACCTTCATATTTGATAAACAGAAGGGTCGGGTTTATTAGCTTTATTCAATCTAATAACTTAATAAGCACCAACCTATTGTAATATTAAATGGATGAAGTTAACTTGGTCATAGTATTCTTGTTTTATCTCCAGTGAATATTGCAATACAATCTTTAAAAAGCATATATGCTTTGTTATGCAAATCAATAATAACATTTATCGGCCTTCTCCTAAAAACATGAGTTTTGGGACAATTTATTGTTCAACGCACTTTTTTTTATCTGGGTTCCTTTCTTTCTTTTATGAGTCATAACTGAAATATATTTAATCAACTTGGTCTCTGTTTTGATGATACATAATCATAGGTTGGTAATAGGTCCAGTGAGTTCCATTCAGAGGTGCGAAGAGTGAGGCGTGAAGGTTCCTATATATATGAAGAATTTATGCCAACTGGAGGGACAGATGTTAAGGTTTGGCAGTTTTGAAATTTAGATTGTTTTATGTTCTTTTTTTATTTTGTTGTTACATGTATTTCAAATGTTTCTGAATACCTTCAACCTTTATTAGAATGGTCTTTCTGAAGTTTGACCAATGACTGTAGGTGTATACAGTAGGTCCTGAATATGCTCATGCGGAGGCAAGGAAGTCTCCTGTTGTTGATGGTGTTGTTATGAGAAATCCTGATGGGAAAGAAGTAAGTAGGATTTGTATTTGTATCTTCCTTTACATTATACTCTCCATTCTCTTGAATCTTACTATTAGTTGATTCCAGGGAAGACTTGTGTCTTTTCATCATCTTGGTTAAAGTTTTTCTGTTTTAAAGTTCTTTTTCTAATACAACTACTCCGTCCGTCCCAAAATAATTGACCCATTTGTAAAAACAAATTGTCCCAAAATAACTACCCTTTCAATTTCCAATGCACTTATTTCTAATTATACCATTTAATTAATATTTCTTACATTATTTCCAATACAATATCTTTTACTATGCATTTATAACATTGATAATGCACCAATACAAACAAGGATAGTTTTGTAGAAGTAGTATTCTCTCTCTTTCATTTATACATTTTATTACTATGTGTGAAATGATCAAATGGCTTAATTATTTATTTTATTACTATGTGTGAAATGATCAAATGGCTTAATTATTTTGGGACGAAGGGAGTATTATATATTTTGGTTTCGACTGGTTGGTTACTTTTCTGTTTACTTTGAACAATAATCAATTTTGTCCGTATTACTAATCCATCCCTGTGTTGTAAATATGCTCAAAGTCCATCAAGTCAATAAAACCATTAGTGGTGCCTCTATTGATGATTGGTTAAGAAAAAAATCATTAAGACAGAAAATGATTATAAAAAAAAGTAGGAGGATAAGAAATCCCTCTTACCATATTAAAGAATTTAAAAATAAACAAAGAAAACAACAATGAAGAAAAAGTTCCTATCTCTCAAAACATCTATGAGTTGAACCCTAATTGGGAAGTTAACCTGATTCTCTCATTTAGACACAGAAATCACAAATTCAACAAAGCACGTTTATAATCTCATTTGGCAGATTAGATATCCAGTGTTACTAACTCCAGCTGAGAAAGAAATGGCGAGAAAGGTGTGCATTGCATTCAGGCAATCGGTATGTTATATGAATGTGATAACTGCATGATACAGTGCTATTTTATATTATGTGTGATTATCTTTCGAACAGGTTTTCTGGCTCATTATTTGTACAGTTTGTTGTAAATATATTATTCGACAGTGTAATTCTCTATATAGTTTTTATTTACCCATTAATTAGGCCCATTAGGTTTATCATAATCTATTTAAACAGTTTAATGATTGTACTCTTGTTCCACTTTTTGAAATAATATTCAGAATATTATTCTCTAGTTCTACACAGTAAATCCATTTGTGTTCAATTTCTTGACTGGTCCGTAATCTTCGTGTTGAATTGAATATATTCTGTATTTTAAAACTTCTATTCTATCTTCCGAATAGTCATATTTTCTCTTTTCACCTGTAACAGCTTTTCTTTGCTGCTTCTTTGCCTTATAACTGAAACTTGATCATTAGCTTAGAAAATATATCTTAATTCCTTTTGAAGACAACTAACCATCTTGGCATTAGTCAAAAAAAAAAAAAAAAACTAACCATCTTGGAAAGTCCTATCATGTATTTCATAATGTTTTGTAAAATGAATCTTGTTTCATTTAATTCGAAAAATGAAGCTTCTTTGGATCTATCCTTGAGCTAAAAGAAAATAATTTATTTGCTCCTCTTCATGTCCGGCTATAGTTTTTCTTGTTGCCCCGCAGGTTTGTGGGTTTGATCTCTTGAGAAGTGAGGGACGCTCATATGTTTGTGATGTGAATGGATGGAGCTTTGTTAAAAACTCACACAAGTAACTCTCTGTAATTAGAATTTTTGGCAATTTGTTTTCTATATTGGCAGCATGGCTCAAAATACGTTATTAGTTACTCTCTTCTTGTTAATCATAACATCTTTCCCAAGGGAATTTTTTTAGTTGGGGATTTTATTGGGCCTTCTATCCATAACATATACCGGAAAGAAATAGTCTTAGATACTTGAAGAATGATAAGGCTAATAAGCGGAAACTTTGAATTATCAAGTTCTCTCTTTTCTCTCACAGTCTCGCTCTCTTATTCTTAATTCACTTCAAAGAAACTTTTGATACAAATTATCCTTTCTTTTAATATATCTGTTTTATGATGAATAGTTTGTTTGTCAACATTTTTATTTTCTTAAGATCACATTATTTTCTCCTGTTGCTATTAAAGGTATTATGATGATTCTGCCTGTGTGCTGCGGAAGATGTTGCTAGATGCAAAAGCTCCTCATCTTTCTTCAGTGATTCCACCTACTTTACCATGGAAAGTAAATGAGCTAGTGCAACCTTCAGAGGCACTAACTCGTCAGGGCAGTGGTATCAATGGCACTTTTGGACAATCTGAGGAACTACGATCTGTAATTGCTGTAATTCGGCAGTATGTTCTATTTCCTTTTTTATTCAATTAGTTAAATGTGATATTGTTACCTATATAGTCTTCTCTTTTGGCAGTGGTGATAGAACTCCTAAACAGAAGGTGAAGTTAAAGGTTACTGAGGAAAAGCTACTGAACTTAATTTTAAAATATAATGGTGGCCGACCAAGATCTGAGGTAACTCTGTTTTGAGGTGCTTCAGTACAGTTTATTAAATTGTATAGTAACTACTGAATTCTTAAGCCTCTGTGGATGATCTAATGTTCTTCTGTTTACAGACAAAACTTAAAACTGCTGTTCAGCTGCAAGATCTGTTAGATGCCACACGAACGCTGGTTCCTCGCACTAGGTATTGTACCTGCTTAGGCTTCAATATTGATCACATTAGTATCACATGCAACTCACCTTCAACTTCACACCCAAGATTAATCAAATATCATGTTGTGAATCTTGTGATTCAGTGATTGGTTTGCAACATTCTCAAAAGTATTATATGACTGTGTTACTCACTTTTAATTAGTGTGTTATGATGAGAGAAGGAAAGTAGAATCTACCTTTTCCCCCATGAAAGAAGAATGATATTATTGAAGAGAAATACAAAGGCAGGAGACAAGATATTCTCTTAAAAGGAGACCAGAAGTGGAAAATATCATACACAATTTTGTTACCTTTTTTGCCATGTTTGGGTTCAAATGTATCCTCTTCTGCTTACATGTAATAGTTGCAACCATTTTTTTAGTCTATGCAGTATATGTTAAGCTTTGAGTTTTGAGTTGATTATGTTTCTGTATTTATTTAGACCAGGTCTAGAAAGTGACAGTGAAGCTGAAGGTGTTGAGCATGCTGAAAAGCTTCGTCAAGTTAAAGCAGTTCTTGAGGAGGTTATTAATTCTCTTGACAGTATTTCTTCTGTAACACCATGATTATGTTTTGTATTATGAACCCGCTAGTAAATAAAATTGAAAATTAAAATTCTACGGATCATAACTGTTAAAATATTATATTAGAATCTAAATAATTAGATTAGACGGGGCTGTAAGTATTCCGGTCCGTTAACATTACTATAAATTAGGGTTGTTTAATATTCTTTGTTTATATAAAGAAATTCCGTTGTGTAGTTGAAACACACAGGTTATTCAATATGTCTCTCAATACTCTTCGTATTCAACATGGTATCAGAGTCTATTGAGCGACAACCATAATCGTCAACTACCCGGTGGACCAATTTCTCTGGTGAATAATTTTTTTCTTTCTTTTTCGGCAAACCGTGTTCCCAACTCCGGTTTCCCCCTCCCGGCCTTTAATACGCTGATTCCTCAATTTGTGTTCATCCGTTCACACTCTACTGTCACTGCCATCACTGTCTCCGACAATTTTTTTCAATGAACAACCACTCCAGCAGCGTCGTACACCCCAGATCGGCCAAACCCTTCAGTTGTGTCTTCAGAAATGTCCCCACGCGCCCACACGCGTCGTCTGCCTTCATGCGCGTGAGATCCACACGCCGCCTACAACCACCGCGCGTGATGGCGTGTCCGACGGCCGTTCACGCTTCCTGCTTCCATATCTGCCCTCAATTTTCAGTTTCGCGTTACGGATATACAAGTTCCAGTTCAAACAACCCTTGTTTTCCCGGTTCCGACGCGTTTTCTGACACTCTTTACTGACCATGACGTATCAGTCTGAAACAAAGAGCATTTTCACCAACTACATCACTTCTCCTCTCTCTGTTGAAAAATTGAATGGATCAAACTATGATAGTTAGACTGCCGACATCAAACTATGGCTACGTGGTCAAGGATACGAAGACCATCTCACTCAAAACCCTGAAAAGGTGAGTGTGACTGAAACATCCAAATGGAAACAAATTGATGCTCTGTTGTGTAGTGTCATTAAGTCTACACTTCATCCAAATGTTAAATCAATTTTTCATTCGCATCTCACGTGTAAATCGATTTTGAGTCAAGCAAAGACACTGTATACTAACGACTTACAACGTCTCTATGGAGTTTGTCATCGTTTGTTGAATATCATTACTCCGAAGACACTCGATGGCTCTATTTCGTCATATCTTGGCACCGTTCATAGTGCACTTCATGATTTTGATGAGTTTTTCCCTCCTGCTACAAGTAATCTAGTTGAACAGAAGAAGTTGGATCAACGCAGCATTTTCTTCATGCTCCTTGCACTCTATGGTCTACCCCAAGAGTACTCTGCAACTCATGATCAAATTTTGGGTCTGTTACTATTCTGGATATGTCTACTACCTCAGAATTGTTCTCGTGAAGGACCATCCAACTCTAAGCCTCGTCCCAAATGTGAGCACTGTAATCGGCTTGGACTCACTATTGATCGCTGTTGAAAGTTGCATGGTAAGCCTTCGCTTTCGGTAAATGCAACTCAATTTGATCCTTCTGTCACTATTTAGACTACACCATCTCCACAAGGCTCCCGACAAATTATGAAGATTTTCTCCGATGGGTTCAGAGTCATTCGAACTCTAGTTCTCCTACTTCAGTTGCACACACTGGTAACTCCTCTGTTTACCTCTCTCACTCATTTTCTCTTGGCCCTTGGGTTCTTGATTCTGGTGCGTCTGATCATGTTACTAGTAATAAAGGTCTCTTTTCTTCACTCTCTACGTTTGGTTTTTTACCTACTATAACTTCTTCCAATGGCACCCAAACCCGGTCTCAAGGAGTTGGCACTGTCCAAATTCTCTCTTCCATCTCAGTTGCATCTGTTCTCTATGTACCTGGATGTCCTTTTAATTTACTTTCAGTTAGTCGATAGACTCAGTCTCATGATTGTATTATTACTTTCACTAATGATAATATTATCTTGCAGAATCAGAGTTCGGGACGGACTATTGGTGTTGGATGTGAGTCCCCTCATACTATCCATACTTAGCTAGGATACCCAAGTCTTACCAAACTACAAAAAATGGTGCCTAGTTTGTCTAAGTTGTCTACTTTATATTGTGAGTCGTGTCAGTTAGGGAAACATATCCGTAGTAATTTTCCTAATCGAGTCAATAAAAGAGTATTCTCTCCTTTTGCTTTAGTTTACTCTGATATTTTGGGTCCCTCTCGTATTGTGTCTACTTTAGGATCTAAGTATTTTGTTACCTTTATTGATGATTACTCTCGTTGTACGGAGTTATTTTTAATAAAAAATAGAGTTGAACTGTTTTCCATTTTTTAGCAATTTTATCAAGAAAATAAAACTCAATTTGGAGTTTCTATTCGTACTTTAAGAAGTGATAATGCTCGAGAATATTTGTCCCATCAATTTCAAAATTTTATGGCTTCCAACGTTATTCTACACCAAACATCATGTCCTCATACACCCCAGTAAAACGGGATAGCCGAACACAAAAATCGACATCTTATTGAAACCACACGAATCTTACTTCTCCAGGGAAATGTTCCATCTTGATTTTGGGGGGATGCAGTCTTAATGACATGCTACTTTATCAATCGTATGGCATCTTCTGTCCTTGATGGCATTATCCCCCATTTGGTTCTCTTTTTCCATACCCCTCTTCACCCACTACCACCTCGTGTCTTTGGGTCCACGTGTTTTGTCTACAATTTATCTCCTGGTTTGGACAAATTGTCAGCTGGATCACTCAAGTATGTCTTTCTCGGTTATCATCGGTCCCAGTGTTGTTATTCTCCCACACTACACCGCTACGTTACATCAGCTGATGTTACCTTTTTCGAGTCTGTACAATGTTTTAAACATATCCATATAGCTACTGAGCCCCCTCAGGACATTAATCTCGAACCTCCTCAGGTAGTTATCCCTGCCCCACCCACTCCTATCGAACTTGTCGAGTCTGCCCTCCAACCTCCACGACCAGTACAAACATATCAGCGTCGTCGCCTACCCTCTATTGTGCTTGTTCCTATTCCCATTACAGACTCTTCTCCGACACCACCTCCGGATCCGGCCCAGCCACCTGTGCATGACCTTCCCATTGCTCTTTGTATGGATATTCGCACCACCCGTAATCCATCTCTTCATTATATTGATTTACGTTATCATCGTCTTTCTCCTTTACATTACACTTGCTCGTCCTCCTTGTCTTTTGTTTCTACTCCTAAAACTACAGGTGAATCATTATCCCGGGAGTGGAGGCAAGCAATGCTTGATGAGATGTGTGTTGTACAAAGCAATGGTACTTGGGAATTGGTTCCTTTACCTCATGGGAAGTCTTTAGTCGGGTGTCGTTGGCTCTATACAGTGAAGGTTGGTCCTGATGGTAAGATTGATCGCTCGTTTGGTAGCCAAGGGATATACTCAGATTTTTGGGTTGGATTATAGTGATACATTCTCACCTGTTGCCAAAATGGAATCAGTCAGACTGTTTTTCTCCATTGCAGCAATTCGACATTGGGTGCATCTATCTTATTGTTTACGTGGATGACATTGTTATAAGTGGTAGTGATCAGTAAGGAATACTCCAGTTAAAACATCTTTCAAATAAATTTCAGACTAAAGACCTTGGTAAACTCCGTTATTTTTTGGGTATTGAAGTAGCCCAATCCAAGGATGGCCTTGTAATTTCGCAAAGAAAATATACTATGGATATTCTTGAAGAAAAAGGTCTATTGAATGTCAAGTCAGTTGATACTTCTATGGATTCAAATGTCAAACTCCTACCCAATTAGGGGGAGCCTCTATCAGATTCAGGAAGATATAGGAGATTGGTTGAAAAATTAAACTATCTCACAGTCACTCGTCCTGACATTTCCTTTGTTGTCTATGTGGTAAGTCAGTTTTTAAATTCTCCTTGCCAAGAACATATGGATGCTGTAATCCGGATTCTTAAATACATCAAAAGTGCACCTGGATAAGGTCTCATTTATGAAGATAGAGAACATACTTAGATAATTGGCTACTCAGATGTCGATTGGGCAGGCTCACCCATAGATAGACGATCAACTTCCGGGTATTGTGTACTCGTCGGAGGAAATTTAATATCTTGGAAGAGTAAGAAACAAAATGTTGTTGCAAGATCCAGCGTTGAGGCAGAATACAGGGCCATGGCACTAGTAACATATGAACTCATCTGGTTGAAACAGTTACTAAAGGAACTTCAATTTGAAGAGACCAGCACAATGACACTAATATGTGATAATCAAACTGCATTGCACATTGCCTCAAATCCTGTTTTTCATGAGAGGACCAAGCATATTGAGATTAACTGTCATTTTGTTAGAGAAAAGATTGAATCGGATGATATCATCACTAACTTTGTCAATTCTAATGATCAGTTAGCAAATGTTTTTACAAAGTCATTGTGAGGTCCTAGAATTAGTTATATATGTAACAAGTTGGGTGCATTTGATTTATATGCTCCAGCTTGAGGGGGAGAGTTAAAATATTATATTAGAATATAAATAATTAGATTAGATGGGCTGTAAGTATTTCGGCCAAACTGTAAATTAGGGTTGTTTAATACTCTCCGTCTGTATAAAGAAACTTTGTTGTGTAGTTGAAACACACGGGTTATTTAATATGTCTCTCAATACTCTTCGTATTCAACAATAACCAATTTTTTGTCCAACTTCTCTGCCTTAACTTATATCTCCCTTTGGTTGGATTTAGTTTTAGATGTCACAAGAGAAATCTTATTTTTACGTTTTCTATCACAAACAACTCTACTCTGAAACTTTCATAATGTATATCCATCTTGGAATTTGCAAAGCATACACTTAGATGCAAATGAAAAATTGTTTTCTTCATAATATTAATTAAGTTTTATAGCTGAAAGCAATACATTCCTGCACGGTATAAGGAAAACTAATGAGACGTGTTTCTCCATGGGTTGTCAATTATGAAATATGAAAGTAATGGTGTTTATCTTTTAAGCATAATATAGGATATACTCCCTCCGGTCACAATTATAAACAAAAATAACTACTTTCACAGTTATTAAGAAAATTAGTTAAAAATTAGTTAAGTGCGATTAATTTTCTAAATTTAATATAAAACATAATCCAAATTTACTAGATTGTCCTTTTGAATGTCAAACACCAAACTACCAACACTAAATGTGTTTTTTTATCAAAGTAAGGGTATATTAGGAATGCTAACAATAAATGAGTCAAAAATAGTTAACTTTTGCTTATAATAGTGACCAAGATTTGAGGCCATTTTTTTGCTTATAGTAGTGACCAGAGGAGTAGTTTGTTAGCTGTGACATGCCAAACCATATATACTCCTGCATGTCCTTTTAAAGCCTGAATAATTGCAGTCTTGATATTTTTCGTTTTCATTAATAAGTCTTGAGTGGTTTGTTTGTTTGCCTTTTCTGCTCAATATCAGGGAGGACATTTCTCTGGCATATATAGGAAGGTTCAATTAAAGCCACTAAAGTGGGATAAAGTAACAAAAAGTGATGGTGAAGTTGAAGAACGGCCAGTTGAAGCTCTTATGGTTCTTAAATATGGTGGTGTTCTTACGCATGCTGGCAGAAAGCAGGTTTATAATAAGAGTCATATAAAAGAAAAATCTTCACTACTCAGTTTGAGACTTGAGTTTGATTGTACTGCTATTTTGGTTGAGAATAAATAGTAAACTTTCATTTATAATCTTCTTTCTCAGTCATTCAAAAAACTTCCTTTTTTTTAGGCTGAAGAATTGGGAAGATATTTCCGAAATAAAATATATCCAGGTAAAATTCAAATATCTCTTCTTCAAGTAAATGTAGATTTGGTGTATAACAAATTCATTTTAAGATTTCCCTTTTTAATAATCCAAAATTTTCATTTTTATCTTTAATGTTGAATTTATATGTGAAGTGTCTACTTTTAAGGGGTAATTTTTCCCTTTTTAGTCTACTCTATTATTTATTTAATATATATTTCCTATTATACACATCTTTATATTTGTAATGTAAGGAGCTGTACCTGTGTATGTATTCAACAAAGTCTCTCATAATCCTACTCTTCTATATTCCCTAAGCAAGGTTGTGTTGTGCGGTATGTGAATGTGTACCTGATACCAATACAATAATGTTACAATGAAAAAACTGAGGGTATCAGTATATGTATTTTGGTCCATGTAATATATGTTACAGATACACACAGGATGTTACATTCTTATTGCATGAAGATCAACTAGGCAGTGGCCTCACTTTGTATACTGTATAACAAAGACAAACCACTGTGTGATTTAATAATCTTGCAGGAGAAGGTACAGGGCTTCTTCGACTCCATAGTACATACCGCCATGATCTTAAGATTTACAGCTCTGATGAGGGTCGTGTGCAGGTATGGCTTGAGTAGCACTCATCTTTCCTCCAAATCAAAAAAAGGCTATAAGTGGTTTTAATTAGTGGTTACTACATTTGTTATTTATTTCTTTTGTTCTATGTACGGACAATGTTGTTAATAAACCTAATTTACCCTTTGGCATCATATGTGAATCATATTTTCATAGCCTGTGTTTACAGATGTCTGCAGCTGCTTTTGCCAAAGGTCTTCTTGACCTAGAAGGGCAGCTAACACCAATCCTGGTTTGTGTTTTTCCCCTGAAGAAAATAATTGATCTATGTGTCTTTTAGGTGGATATGTTTGAATGATTTGGTTATCTATTTTAAAGGTATCCCTTGTTAGCAAGGACTCCTCCATGTTGGATGGGCTTGAAAATGCAAGTACTGAAATGGATGAAGCCAAGGTTTGGTTTTACATTCCCCTTCTTCTAGATTTTAGCCATTTCAATGGTTGTGATTATGATTGGATTTGAGCATTTAAAAGATGGATGGATACTGGAAGCCATAATTGTTTTTCCCTCCTTTTTATTATTTATTAACTACTGCATTAAATCCCACAACCAACAAAATTGATCCAACTAATTTGAACATGATTTTATATTAATCAATATGTGGTCCAAAGAAGTTATATAGTATAGCTGGTTAGGGGAGAGTCATAATAGCAAACTCGAAATTGGTCAACATTTTTGTACATATTCCTTTTTTTCAACTTCATAAAACATTTTTTCCAGAATGTAGTGGTGAACTTCACACCAAACTTTGTAATTTTACCCAAAAAATTATATGAGTTGCTTAACATGAAAATTGTTTTATTATTAAGCATGTTTTTTTAAGTATTAAAATCTATAACATATATGACTGGATGCCATAATATATATATATATTAAAATGTTGAGAATAAAATAACTTGTACACTGGAACACTGACACCTGTTATTTTACTAATGGTCCATAATGTAATTCTTAGGCTCGATTGAATGAAATTATCACGTGCAGTGCAAACGCAGTTGATACCAATGGATCACAGGAATTTCCTTGGACGGTTGATGGGGCTGGATTGCCACCCAATGCATCGGAATTACTTCCAGAGTTGGTAAGTCTGTTAATCTAGCTTAGTTATAGTTCCTTAAACTTCTTTCACTGTAATTTGGAGGGAAGGCTAATGCACATTCTGTATTGTGGAAGTTTAATCTGATGCCGTGATTTGAGAATTTTCATAATTATGCTGTTCAATACTTGTTTATGCGTTCTTCAAAAAAAAATACTTGTTTACGCCTTTATTGCATTAAACACAACTATTTCACAATAATTCCGTGTGATTGCTTTTTGAGTTTGGGTATGAAATCAAGATATTTCTAAGTTCATGTATATCTTAATTCTTGATTGTGGAACATGGAAAGATTTTAAACTTTGCTACTTATAGGTTGATGTTAGTACTAAATTGAGGATGCCTGTATGTCTACCATTTATAAACAAATAACTCTGGACCATATCTAATCCAATGTGAGACTCCTAACATACACTTTCACGTCCAAGACTGCACATCTGGTATGCAACCCGAGTGACCCAACGATTCTTGGAAAATCTCCGACACTATCTCATCCATGTGGAACTCTCAAAATAAAAGAAACACGACTTGGACCTCAAAAATTAAAATGGACAATGTCAAATGGAGACATAGCTGTATTATTGACTGTACTAGGGAAATTTTTCCTAACGTTTTGACTAAGCTGGCGCGATTCACATTCCAAGGACATCAAATGTATAAAGTATAAGAAACCAATATCTTTAACTTACCCAAACTTAATGACCCAAATGAAATGAATGAGATAAGGATACACAAAAATAGTACATATGGTGGATGAAGGAGGTTTAAGGCAATGGAGACCCATGGTTCAAATTTTCTTCCATTCGTTTGTCTAGATTCTTTCCTTGTATAACGAAATATTCAGGATTAAATGTATGGAATTGTTTAGAGAGAACGAGTAAGTTGACTGAATGAAATTAAATTAAAGGGAGAACCAAGTTCACATAAAAAATTTAGAAAATGTTGAGTGACAACTACTTAAGGGAAATAGTTTCCTATATTCCCTATTAATCCAGGACAGTGTTCTGTCCATCAGTTATTCCTTCCTAATTTTTTGTTCTTGTAGGTTTTTAATATTAACAAAATGTTGAATTGTTCTTGTTTAAATGCAAGTAAAGCTAGTCTAGCAAAATAGCTAAATCTTTTATTTATTTCTCAATTTGGCCTTTACCTAGGTAAAGCTGACTAAGAAGGTTACTGAACAAGTAAGATTACTTACAAAGGATGAAGTTGAACAACTTACAGAAAGAAGCTTATATGATATAATTCCTCCTTATGACCAAGCGAAAGCCCTTGGCAAGACAAATATGGATGTTGACCGTATAGCTGCTGGATTACCTTGCGGTAGTGAGGGTTTTCTATTGATGTATGCCCGCTGGAAAAAGCTTGAAAGGGACTTGTATAATGAACGCAAGGAGTAAGCATTTCCATTGTTTGGTTTAATCTTGTCATTTTTCTTTTATTTGTTTTGTTGTTAGATACTCACATTGTTAAAAGAATGCCATAAAGATGAGTGAAATATTTGTTACATGCATTGCCAAAATCACATCTAAATTATTGGAAACTGATTATGAGAAGGTAAAACTCATCACATACCGGTAGGTTACTAATAAGTTGGTAGAATATTAGAAAATATCTTATAATATCTATTATATTATATTAGAGTATCTTTAGTTATTTCCTATGATTAATTTATAATCATAGAGATATTTTAAGATATCTCTCATTGTTATTATGATTTTTTCCTGATTTAGGATTGAGTCCATGTTTCTCTATAAATAGAGATGAGTATTGAGTTTTTTGCAATCAAGTTAGCATAAAACTATTATCAATAATATTCAAACCCTTATTATTTTCTCTCCTACTTTTATCTAAAATCCCACAACTTTAACATGGTATCTAGAGCCTATTTCGATCCTCCTTGAACGATTTTGCCGTTGTTCTGCTTCCGAGTTCCCAACAGTTTGGGAATACAAATCATAGTTTCTCTTTTCCAACTTGAGCATTCCTTTTTCAAACCATTGTCGTGACACATTCCAACACTGGTTTCACTTGTTTTCCATTCAATTCGCTACTGCGCCATCACCGCCACTGTTTCCGGCGACTTTTCCGAGCAAACAACCATCTCCATCAGCTTTGCCTTTGTATAAAAAATGCACCGAGTTAACTTGCCTAAAAACGCTGCCGTAGTTTGTCGTCGGCCACCGGTGAGAAAGCTATCCAGGTTGGTACCAAAATGCCGGATGTTCATTCCCTTGTTAATGATTTTGTGAATCAGCTTAAAAAACGTAAAATTGGCCTTACTTTTCACTTTCTTGGTGCACAATTATTCTTTCTCCGACGATTCCAGATTTGGCCTTACTTTCCAATTTTGATCAACAAAAATATGTGTCCTTATTCAAACAGTCGTTATCTCTCCTGTTTTGGATGCATTCTCTCACTCTATTGATCTTCATTTCGTTAGAGTCGCACTGCTTCTTCTTTGGTGTTTGTCATGCAATTTAGTTCTTAGTAATATATTATAACAGTAGCTTCTATTCCCACCGACTATCATTATGGAGGTGTCCTTTTTTCCACATATGAATCATATTATCTTCTTCCGTTGATGGTTATTCTAATGGTGTCTTTTATTTTCATGACTCATTTTATTTTGGCAATTTATCCCAGATGCAGTGGCTCTATCTCCGTCCCAAATGTACTGACCTTGTCTTTCTCTCCTTGAAGCATATTCAAGTTTAAATATTGATTCCGTTATTATTAGTTTAAAGTTTTCAAATGCAGTTTGTTAGAAGAACGGAGCAAAACATTGTTTTCTTGTAACAAGCTAAACCTTAGCTTGAGGGGGAGTGTTAGAATATTAGAAAACATCTTTTAATATCTATTATATTATATTATATTAGAATATCTTGAGTTATTTCTTAGTATCAATTTATAATCATAGAGATATTCTAAGATATCTCTCATTGTTATTATGATTCATTCCTGATTTAAGATTGAGTTTATGTTTCTCTATAAATAGAGATTAGTATTGAGTTTTTTGTAATCAAGTTAGCATAAAGCTATTATCAATAATATTCAAACCCTTAGTATTTTCTCTCCTCTTTTTGTCTAAAATCCCAAATTTCAACATAAGTCATTCACATCTTTTCTTAATTTATAGGTGAAGACATAAAGTTGTTCTTAAATCTTATATACATACATCTAATATTGTACTATCTCTACTAAATTAGAATTTTTTTTCTTTTCAGTTGTGTCTTGTAGGTTTGTAGCATGTTAAACAACTGATAAAATGCTTTTAGTGAGAACTTATTTTCTTTCATTTGACAAAACATTAATAAAAGTTTGTAATTTCCATTATCCAATAATTCCCATGACAATTTCATGAACTTCTGAATTCCCATTCCTTACATGTTTGTTTGTGTAGTGGATTAGCAAGACCCACTGACAGTGTGTTTCTTGCACAGACGCTTTGATATCTCCCAAATTCCTGATGTTTATGATTCATGCAAGTAAGTTGCCTCTATTATCTTGTGTTTTAGGGATAATTTAGTAGCTGCTAGCCAAGTCTACAATGTTTATGCAATATTACAAATGTGGAGATAGACTGTGATTCTTCACCAGAACTTAGTCATTGTATGGTGGAAATTGAATTGAAAATTGTTTTTATGGCTATCAATTTCTGGGTGCTTGTTTTTAGATTTCAAGGGGAAATCATGTAATCCAATATCTTTTGTTTCCTAGTGGTTATAATACTATTGAACCTTTTTTTTTCCTTTACTTTCCACCCCACCCTTCTTGGACATTGTTTGCATCAGGTAAGCAGGAGCTTTGCTCATCTAAATGTGACCAGACATTTTGTATAAATATAAGCAAAAGAGGAATCAAGGCTTGTTGTCTTCGCTATATTCAATTTTGTGATGACACTTTTAAATTATTCAAGTTAAACCTTTGATGTCATTATAATAACAGCGACCTAGCCTTATAATAGACCGTCTAAATTTTAACTAGGCAAAAATCTTGGAATGTGAAACTGAATTTTAGTTGATCAAAATTTATATGTTGAGCTATCATCAACTGAAACACTTTAAACTTGTGTTCAATGCATCTGATCGTCAATATAGATATGTGAAAATTTTAAATTTGTTGAGAGTCTCACATTTGATGAGATATGTCAGAGCTTATCCAAAATCTATTAAGCCATCCTCTATCGGGACACATTTTAGATGTCAAGTCCTAGGAGTGAGGAGGGAATGTTGAGAGCTGCACATTGGATGAGATGTGGTCTAAAAATGTGGTTATAAGTAGGAAGTATCTTTCACCTTTCAAGCCGATTTTGTAGAGTTGATTTAGGTCCAACCTAAATTTTAAGAAAACTAATCTTCATTTCTATGAGCTTTAAGAAAATATTGGAGGTTTCATTTAAATTATGTAGTTTTTGGTCTTGTGTGATAAGTTAATACTGACCGACTTATTGCAGATATGATCTCTTGCATAATGCACATCTTAATCTCGAAGGGCTGAATGAGCTTTTCAAAGTTGCTCAGGTATATAGAAGTGTGTTATAGAAAATGCTTCTCAACTCAATATAAGACAGATATTAACAAGTCAACATTTGAATCCCTTTGATATCGTTTAAAATATAGTTTTTGATGACTTCTTGATGGTGACGATGGCATATCATTAGGCTGTGCAAATTTTATGTTGTGTAGCATTACTGATATTTTCACATCTAGTGAAATACACTCCCATTTTAGGTTATGTGGGTCAATGAGATTAGTTTCAATTTGGAACATACAATTTTCTTCGATGTGCCTCACTTGGAATTTTTGTAAAGATATTTACTTATATAGCGGCCCAGTGGGAGCACTGATCGCAATAAACCTATCTCTAGCAAACTCTGAACAGTGTTATTGGGCTTAGCCTTTTTGAAGTCACAACTAAAAGTATTGCCTGCACACTAAAAAAAACTACACGCACTACTATCCTCTGTATATTTATCAACTATAGCTGATGAGTTCAGTTTCTGTGTTTGATTTCCTGATTACTCTTCCAATTTACTTGCAGGCACTTGCTGATGGTGTGATTCCTAATGAATATGGAATTAATCCAAAGCAGAAACTGAAGATTGGCTCAAAGGTAAACTCATGTTGTAAGAAAGGCATATGGTGAAACCATATGTTTCAACTACTCAATAGAAACCTTAAAGGCAGTAAATAAGATTAATTATAAATATTCTATCCATATTTACAAGATATGATATGATAAGATTGAAAAACTAATCCTAAGAGATAAACCAAGATATTCTAAGATAATATCAAGATATTATTTTATATTCTAACACTAACATTTAGTATTTTCCTTCCGGTAATTAGAGAAATGCCTCAGAAAAGATTAATAGCCATGTGATTTCCTCAGTCATAATTTTTCAACTTTGATGACTGACATGTTACCATCCTATAAAAACCCAAAGAGTAGTAAAACAATCACCTTGTGAAATAAAAATTCTTAAAATGTATGCAGGGTAAGGAACTTCTCTAACTTTGTATTTAGTTTCAAGCAAATAATGTAATATAGTATTACTATTAAATGCATTGTCTCAACCTACGTATTTAAAACTATGGCCACCTGCTTAATTTGTTTTTACTGTTTCAATTCAGATAGCTCGTCGTTTATTGGGAAAAATTTTAATTGATGTGAGGAACACTAGAGAGGAAGCAATTAGTGTTGCCGAGCTAAAGAATAACCAAGACCATGCATTAATTGAAAATGAAGATACAGAGGCCAAGTCAAAAAACTCCCATAAAAATGATGAAATACGAAAATCCAGCACTACGAGTGATACATCAATGGATCAGGATGATGATGATGATGATAAAGAGCCCAAATATCGTTTAGATCCAAAGTAAATATCTGGTCATAGGTTTTTCTCTTAATATTATTATATGCTCTATTGTAATCTATTTATTTTCCACCAGGTATGCAAATGTGAAGACACCTGAACGTCATGTGCGAACGCGCCTATACTTCACATCAGTGAGTGTTGTATTGTGTTATAAACCTTGTGAGGATAGTTACTACTCTACAGTCCCCTCCTGTGAATGATTTTAACTAGGGTAAAATAATACAAATATTTTCATTTTACGAATAAAAAACCGTTGAACTGATTTTTTGAATCAGCAAGTTTATACTCACTTTGAACATTGGTAACTAGTCGAGTGTTACCAAGAATTCTGTTGAAATTTTCTCAATATAGATATATCGGGTTGGTTGGGGACTTGGTATTTAAAAATTGAAATCCTTTTCATCTTGTTTTTGGCAAAATAAGAATTTTATTGTTTCGTACCCCGATCAATCAAATGATATTAGTATAACTTGCTTCTGTAAATATGCTGAACTATACTGCATTTAGCCTTAGTTCAAATTTACTTTATATATAGAAATTCATCAGGATTAGAAGGCTGTACTTTTATCAATATTAATTTTCAACTAATTATATTTTGATAATATTGACGCATGCTGGCTGATTAGGTATATATCATCACTTTCGAGTCTCCATATAACAGCTTAAGCTTTCGGGAGAGTTAGTATTGTCATGGTACCAAAAGCATGATTATCAAGTGATCGGTTCTTACTGCCCACAATCTTCATAATTAATTTTAAAATTCTCTTAGAATTTGGGTCGGGCTAACTCAACCCTACAAAACTGGCTTCTAAGGATTGCCCAAACTTTATAAGCACTACATTGGTCATATGTCTGGTCGATGTGCACTCTCAACAATTTCAATATTATTAGAATTTGGGTTTGGGCATAACTCAATCCCAAAAGCCAGTTCATGAGGTGAGGGTTGCCCTCACTTATAACCACTACTTTAGTCCATCATCACTTGTCAACATGGGATCTCACTCTTAGGATTGAACATATGGAGCGTGATGTTTGCAAGACTGAACATTTGTGAGTGACTCGGTATTGGGTGATCCTATAATAGATCTAGGATAGGCTCTGATACCATTTTAGAATTTGATTGGGCTTAACTCAACCCCAAATTCTATCTCATAGGTAGGATAAGATTTGATAGCCTGTTAGAATTTGGATTTCGGCCTAACACAACCTGAAAAGTTAGCTCATAGGGCGAGGGTTGTCCCCCATTTATAATAACTTTTTAGGCCGTATTACTATCTAATGTGGGATTCACTAATACAATTCAACTTTGCTTTGTCCAAGCTTCAAGCCTAAAGGAATTTTAAGTGGTTGTTTTAGATATGTATAAAATCATTCTTGGGCTATCACCTAATGTCTTAAGCATTAAGGGAAATTGGTGTCTGACACCTGCATTGGTGTAATCTCACGATAGTGGCAATTGGTTCGCAAAATTTTCTGAAGATGTTTCCTATCTTTAATATGAAATTCTGTCATTGACATTCATACTGTGAAGTAAAGCAGAATTTGAAGTCCCCGTAGTATGAATCTGTTTGATTAAAGATATTTGGTTTATAAAACATAAATAAACAGTGCTCTTATGACATAACTGATTTTCACTAGTCGAATAATGTGAAATCTCAAGTACACATTTATCTATACAGATGCATCAAAACTGACTGATTCTTAAAAAAAATTGTTGAGTAAAATTATGTGATCTTTATTTTCATACTTTGTCTGTCTCTTGCTGATTATATTGACAGGAATCACATATCCATTCTCTCATGAATGTTCTTCGATATTGCAATTTGGACGAATCTCTTCAAGAAGAAGAGAGTCTTGTTTCCCATAATGCTCTAGAGCGACTATTTCAAACAAAGGAGCTCGACTACATGAGCCACATTGTGCTGAGGATGTTTGAGAATACAGCGGTATGTCAATCTGGCTACTAAATTCTTACTATATTTCCAAGGTTCCATTTCACCTTATTTGAGAGTTTGGAAGGGAGGGAAGCGAGGCTTTGGGATGAGGAGAACAGAGGAAAATAAAGAGAAATCTTTCACCTTATTTGAGAAAGTGATTTTGTAGAGAATGCTTATGATGAATATATTTTTAAATTTTAGAGTATTATAACAACATTGAAAGAAGTTGAAAAAATTATCTAAACCCCCCAAAATCTTCTGACAATACAATTTTTTAGTTCCCTCAAATTAGGGGGATTTTGTACTGTGAATAAAAAAAAAATCTCCCCAAAGTCCTCCCTTAGCCTTCTTTTTTCTTCCATTTACTCCTTCCTTTTTTCCGAAGTCCTCCCCTCTCCTCCTAAACTCCCAAACATAGCATAAGTGGTGGGCGTTGTATGAATTGATGAAGTTATTGCAAGTCCTTATTTTTAGTACTAGCAAGTTGATCTTAACAAGTAAAGTTTACCAAATTACCATATATGACATAGACCTCCAGATGTTTTATGGCAGTTCCTAGATGAAAGTTACGCCTATGGTAATATTTTGAAGTGTTCTACTGACCTTTGTAATATGATTGATTCACTCTGAAATCTAGCTCTCAGAGCAAATGAGATTATATAGAACGGTCAACTGAGTATAAGGGGACATCAAAAGTGACACATTTTGTCAAACACAACTATAAGTATAACCCTTCCATAATCAGCCGTTACAATATTTTGATTGTAACATGTTCTGAGTTAGGTAATATATTTTTTTTATAGGAAATATTAGTAAATTAGTGATTTGTTGGTTCCCGGGTTTGAACTTTAGACTTCTTAGATAGACATTCCTTAATGTTCTTCACCCCATCAATCGAGCGGTCTCAGACTTTTATGTAATATGTAAATTATATTTTAATTTGTATTTATTTAACTTTCTTCTGACTTCAAAATCACAGGTGGCTTTAGAAGATCCTAAAAGGTATCGTATAGAGCTTACCTTCAGCCGTGGTGCCGATTTATCCCCCTTGCAGGTAATCTTATATGCTTAAATATATTTTACCTAAAAACCTTGAGTAAAGGGTTTCAATTCTGTTTATTGGCCATTACCATATCAAGCATGTGATATGAAATTGAAATTCTATTTAAAGTTCATTAGGCTCAGGATGATTATGAGCATTGTCTGTAGCTTTGTACAAGTGGAGCCTTAAGTTGATAGTCTCATACTCCCATTGCTTACTTGCTACTGAAAACAAGTATTGAAGATCCTAAAAACTTGTTCAGTTTTACGCTCCCATTCTATGCTAAAGCCATTTATTGCTATGATAAAATTTCTACTTCATGCGCAGGGAATTTCAATGAACATGTTCCTTTTACATGGCGAACTTGTTTTTCTCAATAGCTAATATCAGTCGTCTTATATGGTTTGCAGAAGAAAAATAGTGAGGCAACTTCACTGCATCAGGAGCACACACTGCCTATTAAGGGCACAGAGAGGCTGCAAGAAGTAGGTTCATATCTCACATTAGAAACTATGGAAAAGATGATTCGACCATTCGCCATGCCTCCAGAAGACTTTCCACCAGCAACACCTGCAGGATTTTCTGGATATTTCACTAAAAGCATGCTTGAGCGTTTGGTAAATCTTTGGCCTTTCCATAAGCA
The DNA here is from genome assembly GCA_037974835.1 of Cicer judaicum. Classification (NCBI taxonomy): domain Eukaryota; kingdom Viridiplantae; phylum Streptophyta; class Magnoliopsida; order Fabales; family Fabaceae; genus Cicer; species Cicer judaicum. Next base: position 1,698,817 of record JBBPBS010000170.1, read on the forward strand.
AACCCATTCTAGTGGAAAATAGTAAACATGGAAATACTCTTCCTCCATCTCTTTCATTTTTCCTGTCTCATTTTTATGCAACATGTTGATCATCCAAAACGAGCTTTGGACTCTTTTGGAATTTTTTTCGAAACAGTTGACATCTTCCAAGAAGCAAAGAAAAGAATATTGTTGGAAGTAGTGGAAAGTAGCCATTATTAATAATGAAGTGCACTTTCTTCCCAGCCATCTCAATTATTTTTATCGAAGATCTACTGCATTTCATTATTAGTAAGATGAACAATGCACTTTGAAATGGAACTAAACATCTAAGAACAAGCTTGATTAGTTGCTACCCTAACAAAAATATGACCTACCCTTAACATATGAAGCATGGACACTCTAGAATTTGGCATATATTGTGGCACCACATTCATATGACACCTCATATAAGTGTATCTAAAAAAAAAACTTTTGTTCTTTACTACTACAGGTATCTAAGTATCTATATAATATGTGTGTTTTTATAGGCAATAAATATACATTTTAATTAATTCATATAACTATGTAGTTTCGAATTTGAGATATGACTTTCAATTTATCGATATCGTCATTTTCTAATTGAGTTAGGATTTCCAGATTGAGTTAGGATTTCTAGACAGGATTTCTAGACGATAGTGTATTTTTTATATAATAATAATAATAATATTTATTTATTTTGTCATTTTTGTTTTAAAAAACATAGAAAAAATGTTAATAATAAAATGAAATGAAAAGACACTTTTTTTATAATCACAAGTAATGAAGTAAATAACGTCATCAAATTCAAGCCAAACATCCCATAAATTGGCCTCAAAGGCTAAAACGTTTTAGCGAGAGAAGAAGCTAGTTCTTTTTTTTTTTTTTTTGAATTCATACACTATCCAAACCATTAACCTCTATTAATAATTCATATTCCTTATATTGTGAATTCTTATGAATACAACAACTATAATAAGTGGAGCAACCACTACTCCAACAACTCTTCCAACCCTCCCAAATAAAATACACATAGAAAACAAAAGCATCGCCTAAAATTACAAGCCCAAAGATGCACAAAGATTCAATGAGCCTCATAAAAGTTGAAAACTCACAAGCAAATCCCAACATGATGCTACTCAACAAAACCCATGTCCCAATTTTAATGTTACGACCCTTAGAAGAAAATTGGTCACTTAAATATAATTGTTTGTACAATTTTGACCAATAGTCCAATAAAATGGAACCAAAGTAAACAAAAACTATGAACAAAATCATAGAAATGTCATTTTTGTTGTATGCACGGTACATTATTGTTCCACAACTTATTGTCATGTTGAGTGAACAAAAAAGTGGTAGCACACTTTGAACCTTGGTTTTGGGATGCATAAAATTATAAGGTAATAGTTGTGATACTCATAGTCATGATCAAATATATTGTAATATATGGTTGGTTGTGATGTATGATAATATTTTTGCAAAATGAATTTTTGAATTGAAGGTCGTAGAAGAATGGTTGTGAATCGGTGACTAAGATTGAGTTGGAGAAGGGTTGTCATGAGCAGATTTAGGTGTTGGGTTTGCTTAAATGTGAGTGTGGATATGAACAATGAGCACGCAGGTTTTTTCTTGGAAATTTGAAAGATGTTCATTTTTTTTTCCATAATGTTATTCCAAGAAACATCGGAGAAATTTGAAGAAAAAAAAAAATCATCATGTTAATCCAAGAAGCATTAGAAATTGATGAATTTCCAGTGAGAAAAGTGATTGTGTTAGGAAGAGTGCTACAGTACTATTATGTGAAATTTCTACGTAGCTAGTACATTTTTGGACTTTGGAAAAGTGAGTATGTCCCACGTTGATTATAAAATATTATTTTAAGAGCATTGATTGGTAGTTTACAACATAAATGACACGAAGAATATAAAGAATTTGGTTATATATAATTTTAGTTGCCGTAAAATATTAATATATCAAGTTTAATTATTTAGAAACAATTATTGAATTTTAGTCCTCAAATAATCGTCAATATTTTGCCCTTAAAATCACTAAGTTGGGACCTAAAAACCATTAATAATTTTTTAGGAATTAAATTATTTTTTAGCCCTAAAAAGTTTCAAGCCACTTTGAGTGAGTTACTTGTAATTTTTTATTTTAATATTTGAGAATTTATAGTGCCCTATTAATTAATCAGCTTAGAGTTTTGAAATCTAAAGTAATTTACAGAATTTTTTAATAAATTAAGTTTAAGTTTAAATAGCAAAATTAAGAACTTTTGTTTTCTTTCATGAGCCTTAAAAGTATATTTTCTTCTTGGTTAATCCTTCTTTTTATGAGTGCCTTGGTTAATACTTAAAACTTCTATCTTTGATTGTTTAACAACCAATCTAGTACTTATAATATTTGTTTTTTGGTAATACAATTGGATCGACAAGAAATTCATTATTCGTATTCAAATCCATGGGTCAAGTACAAGAAACCAAACACATGGACCGCGTAACTCGTTTGGGTCAACCCGTATAACCAAGATATTATTGGGCCTAGTTTGAATGAGCAAATTTATTTGAGTAAATAATTTACAGAAGCTCTTTTAGTTTCTATGTTTTAAAAAAATCACATTTGTGCTTGTAGGTATATCTTTGGATCGAAAAACATTGTGTTTTTGTTCAGAAGAATATTTTGAAGGATAAAAAATTGTATCATTTTCCAAAGTATATTTTAAAGTTCGTGTGGAGAGAGAAAAAAAAAGTTATCATAATTTACTGTTTTAGTTTAATCTTTTAGAGCTTGGATCTTAAAATTCAATTAACATTTATAAAAAAAATCATATTGTCTCTTTTCAATGACACTAAAAAAATTTTACTTAAAAATTACAATCCCTGGTCCACATTGTAATCAAAATCTCAGTTTATCAGGGTTTTTTTTTTTAAATAATAGAAATCGTATTGTTAACAATTTTAAAAGAAAATTTAATTTATATCAAAAAATAATAATAAAATAAATTTTCTGAAAAAAAAAATTGAAATTTTTTAGGTCATTGAAAATTTAAATTTAAGTATTCTAATAGATTCAAACTTTAAATGTTTTAAAATATGTTGATGAATTTTTATTTGGATTGAATGTGATGGTATAAGTATAATTAAGGAGACATGAAGTAATTTTTTTTAGTACCAGTAAAGTTTAAATTCACAATTTATAGATCCAAAACCTATCTTTCAATAATAAATCAAAGAATTGAAATTTAACTTTTTATACTATTTTTTAGTGCATGTATAAATTAAATTCTTAATTAAAATATGTTATTTTATCAAATAAAATAAAAATCTATTTATATATTAAAAAAATACAAATTGGTTTCAATGACATTTATTGGCCACATAGTGACTTTAGCCAACCTTTTAAAGGCATCCATTAAAGGGCACTGTGTGACAATGATATATTCCAATGTCTCTTCCTTTGTGAATTGGATTACATAATATTCAAAAAAGTTAGCCTGCCAATGAGTGCGATTGTCATTATCTGTAATCGTTTCACCTAATAATTTTGAATTCTTTGTTCATAAGAATTTACTGCATCTGATCCATAAGAGAAAAGAAAAATCGAAAATAATGTACTCTTAAACTTTTGACTGGTTTTTCATATATACACCCACACAAAAAAAACTGTTATATTAAATATTTATTTATAATATCAATATTGAAAAGATAAATATTTTCAATGATGTTAAAAAAATTATTTAAACAGTACTTAATATTTTATTACATAATATTTCATTCGATTCTATATATATATATATGACAAATTTTAGAAAATATATTGATTTTATAATTAATAAAAAATTATAATTTTTAAGGTGTATTTATTATTTAAATTATTGTATATTTTTATTTATGGTATAGTTTTTTTTAATATTAAAACCACGCTTATAAAAACCGGGATATGATGTTCTCAATTAAGAGTAATTAAATTAAATTAAGGTTTTTTAAATTAGAAAGGAAAAAAATAAAATTATCAAATAAATTTTTTTTTTTTATTAACAATTTTGAAATGTTTCAATCTAATTATATATAATACTGAAAATGGATATTGAAATAAAAGATATAATAAATAAAAAACTCAATTAAATACCAATTGAAATAAAAAACTCCACTAATATAAATTCTACATTTAATATAATATTTAAATTATTTATTTGTTAGTAGTGTTAGTGTTGGTGAGACTTGAGCATATATTAAATTAGATTGATAGATACAGTACACATTATTATTGATACTGATCTCATAGTTATTAGGTAACTACCTAGTACTACCATTTTCTTCTTATAAACAGACAATATTACATTACCCAAATATTTAATAGGTCGGATATAAAGTACACAAATGAATGATTGTCCTTGCCAATTTGTTATTTTGTTCTATTCATGTAACATTTTGCACATTTTATCATCGTTCTAACAACGTAACATTACACTAAAACACTCAACAAAGGTATAGCTGTTGTAATATCATCGTTGAATTTAATTTTACAAACTTTTCTTTTTAATTTATATTTTAATAATTAATAATACTTTAAAGGATAGTACCAAATGGTTTTAATTTAAAAAGACAGGGTTAAATTATATATTATTAACCTTGTATCTAATTTAAACATCGAGACACGTCATTTTTTTAACATATGTAAAATTATTATTATAAAATAATTAAAATTAAATATCATATAAAATTAGTTTTTCACAAATACATATTAAATATTAAAATAAAATTTAATTTTATTAAACTATTAATTTATTTGTATATTTAAAAAAGTCTAAACTACTCACTATTTAGAAGTAAACTTCTTCTCAAAATAATTTGATAAACTTTCAAATTTGTCAAATTTTTTAAAAATTGGTGAATTTTAAAAAGGATCATCCTAACAAATATCTTAAGGACAGTAGTTAAAAATATATATAATATATATATATATATTGGAAATAATTTTATAGTTCTTAAAACAACATTTCTATATTTACTCTATTTATCAATATTCTAAAGATACCCACTAACATTTTTTTAAAATAGAAGGTTAACAAATTAAATAAATAATAACTATATTTTAATACATCTATTCAATATCTTATTTTCTTTTTATGTTTCTCTATTTATTATAGTAAGTTTCTCTCTTAAAGTTTGTCAAAAGTGTAAAATATCTCTCAATAATTTGTCTAAAATAAATAGACTCTTCAATGTTAGATAGTGCAACCTATTCATCCCCCTACATCTATATAGGAGTACATTAGCACAGTTGAATATTATTATTATTCATTAATGTGTTTAATTTATTGATTTGGCTTCTTCCAAACAGTTTTTCCACATGGAAATAAGAACATTGTGAGTAGAATAATTCAAAGTGCAAAATCAAAGTCATCATATACTATGAGTTCCTCCAATTAACTAAGTGGTAGTACTGTTTCCAAAGACAAAATAAAAATAATATCAAATGCTTGTCTTTTTCTCTCCCTTGCCCTTACTGCCCATTTCCCACTTTTTAATATTTCAATCCTGCCCGACCTGCCCGTAGTGGAAAAAACTTTCCCTCTCTTACAAGCACTCTCTCCCGCTTTCATGTCTCTCTCTCTCCAAAGTTCCACTTTGCTTTTATAGTTTGGTCTAAATTCACAACTGAGTTTAGTTTTGTTTGGTTTGTGTTACATGTGTTTGATATCACAATGATTATTGTTTTTTTTGTTGTATAGTGTATATGATGAGTTTTTCTAATTGAAGTACCATTATTTTTCTTATATTAATTTTTAATATAAAGTTTGAGACTTTTGGGCATGGAAATTTGTTTGTGAGAGTTTTTAGAAGATGGGGTGTGTGAATAGCAATGCAATTAAAGCAGGAAGTTTAGATGTTGACAAGTCAAAGGGAAACAAGAAGGTTGATGTTGCAAAGAAGAAGAGAAGAGGGTGCTTTAGATTCAGTTTTATTGGAATCTGCATACCTTCAAGATCAAAATTTAATATCTCAACATGTGGCACTGCCACTACTAGTAACCATATTGGTAATTTTCTTTTCATATGATACTTTTTTAGATTCACAAATTATGTTGTATTTTTTTTTTTTTTAACTATTATTGGTGCGAAATATTATTGTTGATGGTTAATCTTTGTTGGATAATTTGACTGACCATTTTAAGTGAGGTCTCTGCTCTCAACCATGTTTTTCCATCTACAATGTTTGAACTCAAGACTTTGGTTAAGGGATCCAAGTATAGTTTCACTTGGATCAATGTTATGTTCCATTTGACATCAATATATGGTGGATACCAAATTAATATATACTTTTGTTCATAAGATTCATTATTAAACCATGTATGAAATTTTAGAAGTTCTTTGATTCAAATTATGTTCTTTCAGAATTTCCATTGATAAATTTGTGATGCTTTGGCTATAAGTAGGAGCCTAAAATATATTATTTACTATATTGGGATCTGTTTGGATTGACATATTTGAGTTTAGATGTTAATATAAGCACTAGTTAAATAGTTTTGGAGAAGTTACGAAAACATCTTATGACATGTCCATAAACATTTGTGAGATAGTTTTAGAGAGCTTATAAAAACAACTTACAACTTATGGCATGTTCATAAGCAGTTATCTTTTGTTTTTATAATAATATAACCTATATATAAGTACTAATATGAGAAATGCTTATGTTATAAGCACTTAATTACGTTGTTTATCCAAACATGACTTTAGTTATTTGTACAAGTAAATCGATGATGTAATGAAGATGTGTAAAATCAAGCATGCTATAGTCAAATAATGTAATAGTTGCAAAAAAAATTCTTTTGATTTTTAGGCGATAATAATACCAAGTCAGTAATAATTCAATCAGAGGAAAACAAATCTACATCTGAAACAAACACAAAGGAATCAAATGGCATTGCAAGTTCCTCTACAACAACTAGTAATGAGGAAAGTATCTCTTCAACTTCAAAATTCAGTGAGGAGTTGAAAGTTGCTTCTTGTTTGAGAAAATTCACATTCAATGGACTTAAAGTTGCAACTAGGAATTTCAGACCTGAGAGTCTTCTAGGTGAGGGAGGTTTTGGTTGTGTCTTCAAAGGTTGGATTGAGGAGAATGGAACTGCGCCTGTTAAACCGGGAACAGGACTTACCGTTGCTGTCAAGATCCTCAATCACAATGGACATCAGGGTCACAAAGAATGGCTTGTATGAAACTTATGTTATATATCCTCATCAAATTTTTCAAGTAAATATTCAAGTTGGTCACTGAAATTATAGGATGGTTATCAACCTAGTCTTCTGCATTATCGATATTCTAAAATGATTCTTGAAATTGCAAGATGTTAATCAAGTTCATCCTTCGCTGGTATTTGCAGGGACTATTATGACATTAAATTGGTAATGTCGAGGATGCTTTTGAAATTAAGTAAATATTGTCAAAGTTGCATTTGATAATAGATCAAGACAGAAATGAATTTGATTAACATTATACAATTCTAGGCATCATATTGAAATATTGTTAATGTGAAGGACTTGGTTGATATGATCCTATAACTTCATGGACTAATTTGGATATTTACTCCAAAATTTTCCTTTCAAATATTTTTGTTTTTTCAATTCTTGGTTTGTTAACATTCCCATTTACTTTTTTTGCAGGCTGAATTAAATTATCTTGGTAATCTTGTCCATCCTAATCTTGTTAAATTGGTAGGTTTCTGTATTGAAGATGATCAAAGATTGTTGGTTTACGAGTTTATGCTGCGAGGAAGCTTGGAGAATCATCTCTTCAGAAGTACACTACTAACCTTTTTTATTTCTATTGTATGTCTTCGTTACTATTTATTTATCTGTGTGTTAATACCTTGTAACTCAAGCATGTCTTTGACACCTGATAATTATACTTCTGAATTAAAATTTGGCTTAAAATGAGCTTGATTGTTGCTGATGATACTATTGTTTCTAATACAAACATAAAATTAATCAATGATAGCATTCATGCCCTTGAGCTACATAACTTAACTTTTCATGCAAAGTCTTATGTATTAGAATCTAAGGAATTATAGACAGAAAACTAACCAGCACAACTCAATTTAGAATCTAAGGAATTATTAAATCTCCTATTGAGAGAGTCCTACATTAGACGAGATATAGCCTGATAATGTGTTTACAAGTGAGATGCATCGCTCATCTTACAAGTAGGTTTTGTAGAATTGAGTTAGGCTCAACCCAGATTCTAAGATGGTATAGAGCTATTTAAGATAGGTTAGCACTTCGCATGTCCAGTTTTAGACGTGAGAGATGTAGTGGAAGTCTCATATTGGATAAGATATGACTTGAAAAATATGTTTTTATGTGAGAGACATATCTCATATTACAACTCGGTTTTGTAGTGTTGAGTTAGGTCCAATCCAAATTCTAAGATAGTATCAGAGCATATCTAAGATCCATTGGACCACATGCTATCAGGTCACTCGGGTCACGCTCCAAATGTAAGTTTTGGATGTGAGGGAGTGTGTTGAGAGTCTCACATTTGACGAAATGTGACTTGAAAATATATTTGTAAGTAAAAGACATTTTTCACCTCTCAAATCAGTTTTGTAGAAGTGAATTAGGTTCAACCCAAATTCTAAGAACTCCTTTCCCTATTCATACACCCTATTCAATGCACAACTAATTGTAGAATTGATTCCCAACTAATTGTTGGAGTCCAAAAACTATAGTAAAATGTTCCACTTCCAATAATGCATTTGTTCTTTGTGCTTTTCTCTATGATGATAAATAATTTAATGCACAATAAGGATTAATTGTTTGTCAAGTAACAACCATGTTCTATGCTGAAGGGCCCTTGCCTCTTCCTTGGTCTATCAGAATGAAAATTGCTCTTGGTGCTGCAAAAGGTCTCTCTTTTCTCCACGAAGAAGCTGATAGGCCTGTGATATATCGTGATTTCAAGACATCTAATATTCTATTAGATGCGGTATGTAAGTAGAAATAAGCAAGATGGTTTTAAATATTTCTTATTTGTCCTCAAACCCAAAAAATTCAAAGCTGAGATGCTTTTTTAGGAATACAACGCGAAGCTTTCTGATTTTGGACTTGCAAAAGATGCTCCTGAGGGTGAAAAAACACACGTTTCAACACGAGTTATGGGAACGTATGGTTATGCTGCTCCAGAATATGTGATGACTGGTGAGTTTTGAACCTTCCTTGTTCTTTTCTGAGTATTAGTGTTTCTTAAACTCAATACTTTACTGCATAATTCTGTATCTATTTGTACATGAATCCTATATTGAATCTCGCTTCACTATGATGAATCTCAATTGGTATTAACATGAAACTACTAATTCTATTTAGGACATTTGTCATCAAAAAGTGATGTCTATAGCTTTGGAGTAGTCCTACTTGAAATGCTCACTGGACGACGATCTATCGACAAGAAAAGACCAAATGGTGAACACAATCTAGTTGAATGGGCAAGACCTGTACTTGGAGACAGGAGGACATTCTACCGAATAATCGACCCACGCCTCGAAGGTCATTTCTCAGTTAAAGGAGCACAGAAAGCAGCATATGTGGCTGCTCAATGCCTTAGCCGCGATCCAAAATCTCGACCTCTAATGAGTGAAGTTGTTCAAACTTTAAAGCCATTGCCTGCCCTTAAGGATATGGCCATATCATCTCATCAGTTCCAGGTCGCACGCGTCGATCGAACCATGTCAATGCCTAATCCTAAAAATGGTATTAGAACAGGTTTAGCTTCTTTACCAAAAAAGGGTCAGCCTATAAGAGCATTGTCAAGTTCAAGTTATGGACACAGTTCGCCATATCCTCGTTATAGTAAGTCTCCGAAACCTATTGCATAAGAATGATTGTTTTGTACCTTTAACTCGCTACCCTATTCATTCAGTTCCCTCGAATTAGGTCGTCATTGTTTAGTGTATGTTTGGATTTACAGTGATTTTATCATAATCATGTTGTACTACTGTGGTTTTGACTAAAGTCACACTTTGAAGCTTTCATAAAATCACGATGACACTGTGATTTCGTTGAACTCGTTGCAATTCCAAACATGCTTTTAATCTCAAATTGGTTAAGGCCATGAGACAATTTGGTATTATATATTAGGAGTTGGATTGTTCCACCTTACCATTGATTTTCTTCCTTTTCATTTGTTTTTTTGTAAAGAAGACAAAAAGGTGGTGTTAACTATTGTTAGTGATACATTTTTTTTACATGTTTATTCAACAATATATACATTTCAGTAAATGTATGTACTTTATTAATGTAACTAGATGTTATACTTATTTGAGAAACATGCTATAGTTGAGTTCTTTTTGAGAGCTACTTTTATCTTTTATGTTTCTAAAAAAACACACTCCCATGTAAAGATATATTTTCAGAAGAAAAAATGTGTTTTCTTTTTATGTATACTTTTGGAAGACAAAATATTGTGTTTTTCTTGGGATGTATTCTTGTGAAGTATATGTGTGGAGGGTGTCAAAAGAAGTTTTATCTTTCTTTTCTTCTTGGGCTTTTTTTTTAATGTTTATGTGTTGCTTGTTAAGAAGTTTTGATTTGACTCAAAAATAAAAATGAGTTTTGATGCTTTAAAAAATTGATTCTTTTGTCTAACAAGGGCTCAAGCATAGTTTTGGGTCTTTAAAAAATCAATTTTTTATTTATGTTATATATTTTATGCAGTTAAAGGGAATTATTATCATGCATGTCATGATTTTTTTAGAAACTAATAAATTGAGGAAATAAGTTAGAGTGCTAACCATATCATGAAGTTATTATAACTATTTTAAAAATTTAAATTAATTTGTTAAATAAAGTGCAAAAAAAAGATATTTATTAAATTAGTTTTATCCATAAAAAAGTCACACCGAAAAGGCATCCCTTTATCTTGTTAATGTAACGAAAATATATTTTACATTTTATAACATTTTACTTCCTATACCCATTTGTTTGCTCATCGCACCCACTTGCTTGTGCATAAAATTCCATTCTTTGATGTTGAAAGCAAACAAAAGAAAAGAGATGGAAATTAAGCAATAACTCCCCTAGAAAGACCACACCCAAGCATCAGCTGGCAAGAAGTTACATGTATTAATTATTTGAAAAAATTAATAACTCCATTGAATTAAATACTTAGATAATAATCTACCAAAAAAATACTAAGATAATACAAGTAACTATCGTAGAATTTCCTTTAAAAAAATCATCATAGAAGACTTGTAGAATGGAGGATCTAATTGACACACATGATTAATTTTCTATTTGCACTACCTATAATTTTATAATTTTATTTTATTTGAAATATTTAAATTTTAGTTTAATTGATAAAATTTAATATTATTAAGTTGAATATCATATATTAGATTTAAATTTAAAATCACAATTATAAATATAAATTTATAATAATATTTATCATTTCATCTATGGATATACAAAATAGTTATTATTTATGTTCAAAATTGAAATTTTCTTATTGATAAATTGTACATAAATTTAGTGGTTTTCTTTAAACATACAAGATATGTGTTTCCTCCTATATTACAATTTTTATTTTTATTTTTTTAAGAATGAAGACTTTGTAGATGAGACCTCTCCCCTTGTTTAAAAGTATCCGCCGAAATGAAGATAAAGAAAGGGACATGTTGGCTTCGATAAAGCCTATGGTTTTTTATTTTCTTATGCACCATATATAATAGAGTCTCATAAAATATGAAAAAGTGTTGTAGTCTTTATTTTATAAATTGATCTTGTGGATTGTGATATGCCCAACTTAATTTTATAAATTAATTTTGTAAAATTATTTTATATATAATTTAAATTTTAAAATGATATTAAAATTTATTTAAAATACTTTAAATTATCTCTATTAAAATACTCGTATTAAATAAAGTGTTTATAAATGATAAATAGTAATCCCTTTACAAATTAATTTTGTGATGTTATGTTTGATTCAAATTAAATTTTAAGAGTTAATGATTTTTTTTTTTTTTATATGTGCCTATGTTATGTTTGATGACTTAGGTTCAATTTGATAAAATTA
>JBBPBS010000170.1:1710989-1725373 GCA_037974835.1 Cicer judaicum
TTAAAATATTTAGTAGTTATTTAAATTTTATTTTTTTATTAATTTAAAATTTATCAATTTCATATTTTTTTTATCCATTTTACTTATTTTAAATTAAAATTAATTAATTAATTAATTTAAATTATAATAAATAAAATCATTTTAAATTATTTATTTTAAATTATTTACTTTAAATTATATAAATTATTTATTTTAAATTATATAAAATATTTACTTTGAATTATAACAAATAAATTATAAAATGTAAAAAATATTTTCGTTACAATAACAAGAGTAAAATTTAAAAAAAAAAATATAAATGATTTAAATTAATTTATCAAAAATCACTATAAATTTAGAAATGACTATTAATAAACATAACTTTGTCTTTTTTCGACATCTTAAAACAAAACGTTAATGTGTGGTATCGTGATGTATTTCTACACAGTGACGAGTTTTCTAATTGACAGAAACATAGTAGGGAACCTGGCTGGCACACAATACCAAAGTCCCATTGATATAATCTAAACATGCCACCTAAATTATACCTGTATATTCTCATTCTTTATTTTCTTCTTATCTAATTAACTTTTCAATTTATGGAGACATCTAGGATTTATAAAATTTACGAATCAATATTAAAAAATTATATGAAACTTTAATAAGAATTGATATTGTTTCTTTGTTTATTTTTACTCTTATTATTTTTAATTTAAATATTATTTCAAAGATATTTTTAAGCCATTTTATATATATCAGTTAGTTCAGTTATTAATTTTATCAAATTTAAAAAATTTAATCTATTAATTTATCTGTTATTAATTAACTTATTTATTATTTATTATCATCTACAAAATCATTCACCTTCAATTAATTTATTGTCCAATATTCTAAGGTTCTATTTTCAACATAGACTAGATCATTTTTATATATTACTTTGTATCTAATCGGATATGTAGGTGATTGGTACATACATTATCTAAAGAAATAAAGTGTAATTGACTTGGTCACTAAGAACTTATACATGAAGCATAAAAGAAATTAAATAGACAATATAATAGTATATGATTAGAGAAACTACGCGGAAGAAGATATTTTGCAAGAAAAAACGCATGAATGCTGTGTGAAGTTACGAACCCTTAGGATGCAACGAAACAACGTGGTCCCCTTATTCATCAAAAATATTAAAGTGGTTTAATAAAATATATATTTATTTAGAAACGGTCCTCTTATAAAAGTTTAATTTGTATCCCTTGTAAGTAAATTATGGTAATTCAAATAGTACAAATGAGTGAATGATTATATAATTTTTTTTTATCTATGTAAATAAATTAAGAATTAAAAGAGATGTATTATCGGTGTATACTTGTCGATAAAACATTCAAAAACTATATTTAATTTAAAAGTATTTTAATATATTTGACAGATTAAATGAGATATAATCAATTAAATGAAATTATAAATCATATTAATTATAAGTACAGTGTCTTTAAACTCATGAACTAAATTCCAAATGAGATTCGTTCATGAAATCAATTATATCAATATTTGGATATTAATTAAAGAGTTGTTGAAGATGTGATAATTAATTTTTTTCATAAAAATAGAAATATTTTTTTTCTTTTACTCTTTTTTTCTTTATATAAACTTTTACCTTTTTTTAATACAAAAACATCGTATTCAAAAGATAGATTCAATTCAAATGCTTCACGAAAGGGTTTACAAAGTGTATCTATATATATAGTTTAATTATATAAGCATTTAGTAGCTCGCAGTTACTTATTTGGATTAATTAAAATTTTCGATCTGTCTCTCCAAGGTGCAATTCTCTCCCTGCTATTTTTTTTTTCCCCATTTTTTTATATCTTGAATTTTGTGTTATATGTTAAAGGGGTTGTGTAAGTTTTGTGTTTAATATCTGGGATTAACTCAAAATTGTTTTTTTTTTCTTGGCGGTTTTCATAATTTGATGTTTTTCTAGTGTTTTTCCTAATAAAAGTTTGAGTTTTTTTGCTTTTATTTGTTTTGTTTTGTGGTTTTGTGGCTGTGAAGATTTGATTCGCAATTTCATGTTTTTTTGTTTTAATGGTTTTGTGTTTGTCTTTCTGGATGGTTTATAGAGGAAGTGGTTCAATTCAATATGAGAACAATTATGTGTTACCGTTGTTAGTTTTGTACACCGACACAGATACAGACACCAAACACCTGACATGTAGACATCCGTAATAATTTGAGAAAATCGAAGTAATTGAATATAATTGCAGAACATGAGTGTCTTACATCAGACACTCCTTCAATCTGAAGTGACTGAGTTACATAGATTGTGAAATTTCAATCTAAATTTTCTTAATGAAACACATTTTTCATGATATATTGTTAGTATTTCAACAAGTTTTTAAGATAAACTTGTGAAAATCAGTTTGTCGCTTATGACATAAACTTTCATGCTATGAATATTTATTTATTGAATAAGTGCTTTTGATTAAGTTGTTTATCCAAACTTGTTCTATGTTCAGATGTATATTACTTGTATTCTACTATCTTGATAAATTCGTGATGTAAATTCAGAAAGTTTAGACTGATTTTGTGGATGCAAAATTTAAATTTTCATTAAGCATAATCTAATTCATGAGTTGTGATATTTCACTGCAGGATTGAAAGATGGGTCAAGCATTGGGTTGTTATCAAGTAGACCAGTCAAATGTTGCGATCAAAGAGCAGTTTGGAAAATTTGTTGATGTTCTTGAACCTGGATGCCATTGCTTGCCTTGGTGTCTTGGTTATCAAATAGCTGGTGGATTATCGCTTCGAGTGCAGCAACTCGATGTCAAATGCGAGACAAAAACCAAGGTCCTTGATTGATTCTTCCTTTACTATGCCTATTCTTCTTCTTGCTGCTATTATTTTGTTTGTTTGCTTCTAACTTGAAATAAGAAAGTGTTTTGGTTCTAGTGTTGTCAATCGCAGATTGTGGAAAATAGTATTTTGTTCATATTTTCTATGCTACAGTGCTATAGCAATGTTATAGCCACTATTCGACAATATTTTGTACTAAATAGCGTATCACATAACAAGTGCTATAGCCGCTATTTGACAACACTATCTAGTTCTTTTGTTAATAAGCTTTATAATTTTGTTTAAAATCTCGAAAATATTCTGTTCTTGTTATTTGAAGCAACAATTTCAAAACTAACAATTTTTCTACAAGGATTATCCATGTTTATCTCTGGTTTGTCCTTTTTTATAACATACCTGAAAGAAGTCTATTCATCGTATTTTGTTAAAGGTTATTATTGATCAATGTAATGGATAAAGTTCTATGTAATTTGATGTTTCTTTTTTATAATTCTATGTAATTTGATGTTGAATCTTGGATTTTCTTTTTTCCCCCTACACTTTTCACTTTTGTCTTGATCAATTTTTTCTTTGGATTTATACTTCAGTAAATTTCCTTTTTCGCTTCTAACAAACCGTTTTTACTTCAAGATTAAGAAAACATGCTGTTAAATATGTCTTTTTTCTAAATGTTGTTGAATATTTCCTATGTGATTTATTATGACCTGTTGTTTCGAAACTGACTGTTGTTGAACTTGTTAGGATAATGTCTTTGTCATGGTGGTTGCATCTGTACAATACCGTGCTGTGGCTGACAAAGCATCCGATGCATTTTACAGGCTCACCAACACAAGGGAGCAGATCCAGTCATATGTTTTCGACGGTATGTGTAGTGATTTTTTGCTTCGTTCCATTACCGACAGCACATCATTGGATGTACATGTAAGCATTGTTACGCCAACAATGTCTAGAAACTAAACTCTCGAGTTTTTCAGTGTCGTATTATACCATAATTGGTGTCTTTTTGGATAAACAACTTAATTAAGTGCTTATAGCTTAAACATTTATCACATAAGTGTTTATGTATAAGCTAGTTCTATAACAAAAAATAAAATAAAGTCAAATTGTTTTCATAGAAACTATAAGTTGTGTTCATCAGCTATGCTGGAAAGATTGTGGAAATAAACTGAAAACAATTTATGAACATGTTGGAAGCTGTTTCTATGAGCTCTTCCAAATAGTCTCACAAGTGCTTATGTCAGTGTATAACATCAAATATATTGCATTTGATCAGTTATAAGGGCCAGTGTGCCGAAGTTGGAACTGGATGCAGTCTTTGAGCAGAAGAATGATATAGCGAAGGCTGTCGAAGACGAGCTTGAGAAGGTGTTTATTCTTTCCAAAATCACACTTATGAATCTCTTTTCCTCGTTATATAAAATCATCATTCGTTAGATCATTGAAGATTGTAATCATCCTCATTGACAAGTTAATTCAATGTTAATGTTTTAGGCAATGTCTAACTACGGATACGAGATAGTCCAGACTCTCATTGTTGATGTAGAGCCTGATGTTAATGTCAAAAGAGCAATGAATGAAATCAATGCAGGTAATATTGTTTGCTATATATTTATGTTGCAACTTCAATTGATCATAGACATTGCGGTTTTATCTTGACCCTTTTTGCGATTTTATCAACAGCTGCAAGAATGAGGTTGGCTGCAAACGACAAAGCCGAAGCAGAAAAGATACTGCAGATCAAGAAAGCCGAGGGAGAAGCCGAGTCAAAATATCTGTCAGGACTCGGTATAGCTCGGCAACGTCAGGCCATCGTGGACGGACTGAGGGACAGTGTGCTTGCATTCTCGGAGAATGTACCCGGGACATCAGCTAAAGATGTGATGGACATGGTGTTGGTGACTCAATACTTTGACACCATGAAGGAAATTGGTGCATCTTCAAAGTCTTCATCTGTGTTCATACCACATGGTCCTGGTGCTGTTAGAGACATTGCTGTGCAGATTAGAGATGGTCTCCTTCAGGGAAATGCGGCAAATTTATAAGTGCTTATGGAGTTACATAAATTGCATAGCATTATCGCACCAACTTCTGATTGAAAGTGTGTCTGATATTCAACTTGTGTCAGTGTCAAACACTACAGTGACACTATCATGTTTATATTGAACCATTTTTATTTTTTCGAATAATTATCATTAGCAATTTTTGTATCTGTGTTGTGTTCAAAGTCTGTGTGGGTGGTGTTTCATAGTTTGTTATGTTTGAATGATTGTATTTTTTTCTTTTATATTGTAAAGATGAATATCAGAATCTCTAGCTAATTTCTAATTTTTGTTTGTTAATAGTCTTATGTCAATGCCAGTGACATTAGAGGATTGATATTACTTTCCAAAAATATATGTTTTCTTTCTCGTAACTATGTTTTCTATGTCAAAAATATTAACTTTTGTTCTATATATGTAAATTTGTAATGTACTTTAATAAAAAAAAAAAAATAGAGACGGACGAAATACTATATATGTATAATTGCTCTTGATTTTTTTCAAGTGTCATTTGTTAAAAGTAAAACGTGTTGATTAATTATTATTGGAGACTCATCCATTTTTTATT
This sequence comes from Cicer judaicum, assembly GCA_037974835.1. Lineage (NCBI taxonomy): Eukaryota > Viridiplantae > Streptophyta > Magnoliopsida > Fabales > Fabaceae > Cicer > Cicer judaicum. The sequence continues at coordinate 1,716,432 of JBBPBS010000170.1, forward strand.
TTAAAAAATGGAAGAATGATTACTTATGTGAATAAAGACATAGAAACACTTTCAAAAGGCCATCATCATCATATTATATCAAGAAAATAATATACTTTTTTTCTTATATTTATCGAACAAGTGACAAATGATTATATAACTTGCTAATGTTGTATTTTCATACACCCTTCGTATGGTTCAACATGTGAACGTGATAATAACTCCCACGATGCCACTATTTCGGATAGTTTCAAATTTAAAATTAATTGTAGAAACAAAAATTCTAAACATGAAATAAGTCATCTTCTAACTAGAATCATTTTTTCTCGTGAAAATGTGAAACCAAATATTTAACTAGTTTGAGCTAAACCCAGATAATTCAATTTTCACCACACATAATTATTAATTAATTACATACAATGATATAACGATAAATAACACATTACAAACTAAATAAAATTAATAGGTGTGTTTGTTTGAATTTAAATAAAAACAATTTTTTAATTCATGTTAGTTTAATATCACAAAAATAATTTTTTTTCAAATAATAGTTTTAATTTATTTGTATATATATTTATAAAAATAATTTTCTTAAACTACAAAATTACCATAAGAAGCATGATTTTTTTTAATTACATTTCTTAGACACATTTCAAAATTAATTAATGTAACTAAAAAAAATTAAATAAACACACAAAAATAAAAGTAAAATTTGTATTATATAAATAATGTAAAAATAAAATGATTCAAATCAAAGACATAAAAACAACAACAAATACAGTGTGGATAAATTAAAAAGGAAAAAATATTTTTAAAATTTTTAATATTTGTAATCTATTTCTCTCTCATCTATTGCATAATTTTTTTAACAAAATAATTTTTAAATATTTAAAAGAAAAACCGTTCTAACACTTAAAAATGATTTTTTAATTTTTTTAAAAAAAAATAGATTTTTCATAAAAAAAATCTCAAACAACAGCACCCAATATCAACATATAAAATAAAATAAATTTTCAAATATGAATCCAAAATCTCATCTAATAAGATCGATTTTCACAAAAATATATTCAATAAAAACTACGGTTTTCTCATTATACTAAATTTTACATGATTTTCTTTTCTTTTGCGTCAATTTGGAAATTAACAACCTACAAGTATTTAAAGGTGTCAAATACAAAGACCTTTAGCTACCGACAACTAGCAAAACTAAATAATTAAAAATATACATTCATTTGATGGAAACGCTGAGACATAGATTAGATATAAATGTTGTCAAAAGACATCGATAACAACTAGAATATATTAACTTGTCTCTTAAAAAATTGGTCCAAGATCATAGAAATTTTTCACCCGGCACAAACACAAAACAAAACAAAACAATAAATAAAAACAAAAATGCAATTAAGAAAAGAATAAAAAGAAAGCAATCATACAGTGAAAGAACATTCTAGCTCATTTGAACCCTTAACTTGTGAAAGCAAAACGGGAGGAATGGTTGCATCACAAGCACATAGCTTATCAATCTAGCTGAGAAAACCTCTTTAATGAGCCTCACTCCTCATTTTCATCAAAACATATATGCCAAAAAGGTTGTGCTGATTTAAGAGTAAGATTTGGTTTATAGAAAGAATCCGTTACTTATTTATACAACGTTGTATTGCTTAAATGCAATCATCAAATCATCATCATGAACACTTGTATCCAATAATAAAAACCAACCTCAAAAACACAATTTAAGCCTGTGAGACAAATTATGTGCTTTGCTAACAATGCCTACCTCAATATTTGGGACCCAAAATTACTCTCTCAAGGTTTGAGAGCCAAAGCTAATCCAACCTTTGCACTCTTCTCAATGGCCTTAGTGTCAACCTCCCCAGAAATGGTCAAGAATGATCTGGGACGCCACTCGTGCTGGATGAGGGCGTTTGCCTTGCCAAAGTTGTTGAATCGAGCTTTCACTGTGGTCAAGGGATCTAACGCGTGCTGGGTGCCGAGTGTGAGTGTGTTCTCAGTGTTCGAGAATCTGTGGGTTACCTCAGCGCCAACAGCTGTTTTGGTCAAGTGATTGACTACATGGTAGTATGAAGCATTCAGGACATCACCTTTGTCAGTCCTGCAAAAATCCACCGTGTCACCACACATATCAATCAGTTCAAACACATGCCTAAGAAGAGTTCATAAAACATATCTAAAGATGAAACTACTGCAACTAGCAGTTATGACTCGTCTAACTAGGCAAGGTTTCGATTAAATGTAATCAGATAACTCAGATAAAGAGGAAACAAAAACTGCAGAATGATGCCAATTTAATGGAGATCCCCGCATGGACAACACTAGAGGCACCACGTGTGGGTAATTTTACCCAAAAGGATGTGGAGAGAAAAATTAACCCAAATGAAATGTAGGGATGGATACAAATTTAGTGAATGTTAGTTATTTGTTTGCTATTCACTAGGAACTTAGGAGTCTATACGGAAATCAATAGAGACGGGCGGGGGATAAATAAAAACACTCCAAGATGAGAAATGAGGACAGTGAAAGGGAGTAATAAGGACGATGGGACAAGGAGAGGGAGAGTACTCCCTGCCCCATTGACATTTCCTCACAAGTCATTTGTAAGCAAAATGGTTATCAACTTTGAAACCTGAGAAAATACAATTATACATCTCCAAGTCATCTGTGAGCAAAACCAGCTCCAGATTAAGTTTAAAATTCTAAAGCTCCCACAAGTAAAACGTTAACTTATATATGTAAGAAAGAAAGAAATGACGACAGTTCAATTAGAAAAGTCCTGTTAGAAAGAGATGAGTTACTTACAAAGTCAAGGAAGCAACCAAATCGTCTTTGGTGAAGTTCAAACCAGTATTAAGTTTTGTAAAGTTGCCAATTTTTGTGTCATAAGTAAGATCATGGCCGAGAGCAATTACATTAGTTCCAAGAGTGCCAGAGAAGTTGATTATTGGGTTAGCTGTTAACCCAACGCTGGCACCAATTCCAAAATAGTCATGCAAGTACTGAACTTCCAACTGTTTCATACAGAAATTTTTTTCTCAAATTACTGATTCTTACTTTCCTCTTTAGAATCAAAGAATTTTAAGCAAAAGGCATGACTTATCTCACCTTCCCAGACCTTTGATCAGGAATTCTGAAGCTAAGAAGAGTCTTGACGCCAGGAGCTGGCTCATTAACAGTGATTGTTGTGAAGAGCTGGAATTTATATGCACAATTAAATATAGTAAAACATACGAACAGAAAGGGTGATTTGCAAGATCAAAAGTAAATTGACAGTGAGGATCATATGATCATGGTTTACATTGCCAAACAATAATTATCATGCCTGACATGGCACAGGCTATAAAAATAAAGCACAAAATAGTGAATCAGAAGACCTATTTTTTGAATCGTGAATTGAATCATATAACAGATCATAAGATACATTGCTAGTAAAAATATAGTTTTTAAGTAAAAAACGTGTGGCATAACAAAATATAAGATGATGAATCTCAATAATTCAAGATTCCAGTCACATATCCAATGACAAGAAAAGTGATTGGTTATTCAAATTTGACAAAAAAGTGGTTGGCTATACAAAGTTTAGGCAGTTATTCATTAGAATGAATCATGCCTCATCACAATGAATTGGGATTCATATCTAAATAGGTACACACTAAAGATTCATATTGATTGGGTTCAGTTTAGTATCAGATTGAGATACAACTTGCATGTATTGTGAGATACCGAAAACCCTACTTACTTCCATCTGCCATGTATCTTTTAACTTAATTTCAAGCTAAGCTGTTAGAAGAGCTCAGGTAGACTAATAAGGAAGCGGGCCCAAACAATTAGAAATCAATAGCAAGTGCCATAAAAAGCCAAATAGAATTGTGAACTATTTTACATCCTACTGTAAAACATTGAGAAACCAACACATAAAAATCTGCTGAAAATTTGCCTTGCAAGGGAAGTAAGCATGCATATCAACCACAAAAACCGGTTTCAAAATATCTGTAAGACTAGTTTAACAGAAACCCAGCAGAACAACAAACAACAATAAATCCATGACAAGAAAGAATAGTGAACTTACATTAGAATCTGTGTCCACTTTGATATCAGTGGTGATGTTCTTGTTCTTCAATTGGGTGTTAACATCAGCCACAAAAAGCTCACCTTTCTTGGTACCTGAGGAGGTTATAGCCTGCAGAAACAGTCATGAACAGAGAGGGATCCAAAACGTAAGATTAATTATCACAACCATGCATCAATAGTTCACCACCTACCAACAAGTCAAACCTCAAACACCTGTGAACTTGAACAATAATAATAATAACCAATAACACAACACAAAAATAGCTGTCGCAAATGTAGACCCAACAAGGTGTTTCCAGTGTCTATGTATCGGTGTCAATGTCTACGTATTAGTATTAGTGTCATGTCAGTATTAGGGTCATGTCTATCCATGTTTATGCTTCATAGATCACAAAAATCAATAATAATGCCTCCAACAACAGCCAGAGAGATAGGATTCCAAACAGTAAGAATCACTCTCAAAAACATGCATAAGCACCTAGCAGTAATGCAACCCCTAAACACACGCACACAAAATTGAACAATAACAGCCCACACCACAACACTACATTGTTATCACAATAATGAACAATGCCTCCCAAAACAACCACAGACCAATAGTGTTACAAAAAGTAAAACTCACTCACATCCTTGCATCGAGCAACTAGTCAATCACTCATCACACACACATTGCTATCACAATAATCAATAATGCCATCCCAAAACACCCACAGCCAGAAAGAGTTACAAAAAGTAAAACCTATTCTCACAAGCATGCATCATAAAAAATAACTAGTCAAACCCTACAAACACAATCACTCAAACCACAACACAACATTGCTATACACCCAATAATCAATCAATAATCCCACCCAAAAGAAAATACAACAAACGTAATTTTCCCTAATCCCTTACAACTATAAATCTTCCAATACAACAATCTTCCCAAAAAACAAATAGAAACAAAATACAAAAATATCAACAAAAAAAATTAAAAAAAAATAAAATTAAAAACATAAAAAAAAAATAAAAAAACTCACAACTCCAGTAGGTGAATAAGTGGTGATAGTGAACTTCTGGTCACTGTTGTAATCCCTGTATAAAAGATCTACAATAATAAAAAAAAAATTAAAAATTATTTATTGAAAAATATATAAAAATAAATGATGGAAATGGAAGAATGAATTTAGAGAGAGAAAGAGAATAATACCTCTGGCTTTTTTGCCGATGTCAGAGTAGAGACCTGGACCCTTCGCCATTGAGAAAACTGGAAAATGGAAGATGAAGAAAAAGGTTATGAGGTGAACGGTGAAATGAACACTTTGGAAGAAGGAGTATTATAAGTAATAAGAAAACCCTAATTTCAGCACCTCTTTTTGGAAAAGAAATGGAAGGATCCCTTTCGAACGTTTGATGGGAAAATGGAAGGGATTTGGATAATTGTGACCGTTTGATTGTTGTTTCTTTTTTCTTTTTTTTTTGGAATTTGGATTTTCACATGGGAAATGTGAGTTGTTTGGGTGATTAAATAATAGAGTTGAAGTAAATAGGAAATAAATAAATTAAATATATAATATTTTTTTATAGACTGTGTGAAACAACCTTGAAACTTACAAATAATTGTGACATTATGAATTTATATTTGGTGGAAAGTGTAACATCCAAGAACATATAATATTGACACTTAATTATGATTGAGTTAAATTTTATGGAGGAATAAAATATAATGTAAAGAGAAATTGCGAGAAAATAATATATTATTTGAATGAAATGAAAACATAATTTATAAATTTAAAGAAGTAAATAAATAAAAAACATAGAGAGGATTTAAACTAAAAATTTAATTAGTGAAGATAGAAAAAAATTATTATATCTACTTGTATCTTATCATCTCATTTTATCGTATTAATTTCTAAAAATATTTTATATAAATATATTATAGATATACCGAGATCACAAGATGTATTCTTCTCTTCAATAACATTTTTCTCTTTACTATAAATCCCAACCACGTGTTGGCTCTTAAAATAATCAGTCTATGTGATCGTGTCTTAGCCTCATAGGTCATGTGTAATGCATAAGGATAATTGAATTGACTCTTAAGTTAATTTGGACTTGTGATAGGAGAAAGAAAATGTGCATCTATATTGGAGGTGGAAAACAACCACAAAAATCAAACTTTTCAAACACACGTTTATGCTAGATAACTTATAGATCCTTAGTTTTAAAAAGGTGACAATTTGTTTTGTGAGTTGAAGGATGCTAAAGGAATATTAATCAAGACGAGGTTTAGGGTTCAAATTATAAAAATTAAAATAATTCACATAATAATAATAATAATAATAATAATAATAATATTATTATTATTATTATTATTATTATTATTATTATTATATGGCGCATTTTTTTAGAGTGGGTAGAGTCACAATATCCGTTATATTATAAAAAAATCTATATTTAAAAAAAAATATAATAAATTATTAAAATATTAATAATTATTATTAAAATATCCTTTTAATTTTTATGGTTTTTAGAAACAAACTTCGCCTTTTCAGGTCTATCTTTCTCCCTCCCTTCTATCAGTTCTATGCTCATAGTGATATATGATTCTTTGTTTCTTTTTCATCTCCGTTTTTATTGCTACTCTAAATCTCACGTTTAAAATTTATCTTAAATATATTGGCATATATTTTAAAATTGTGTTGTTAGTGAATTGTGATCACATCAAGCACTGGCAGATCTTGAACAAAATATTGAGGGGAGAAACAAATATTAACTAAAATATTATAATTGAAATTCATAAAGTCGTATAGTTTTATCGAAGATTCAACATAATATCAATATACAATAAAATGTAATATATGAAAAGAGACAGTTGCGTCGAATTAAAGTTGTATCATTCGTTCTCCTAAAGCTTTGAAATCATTGATAATTGAATAAGAACTAAAGGCTTTAACTATTTCTTTTTCAATATAAAGCATCATATTGTCAACAAAAATTACATTGTCCATCTTTTTACATAGTCTTGTCTTTATAATCTTTATTGTTGAAAATGATATTTCTATAGCGGTTGTAGAAACTGAAAGAGTTAAGAAAATACGGATTAGGCAATCAATCAAATAATATGTATTAATTCGTCTTTCCAGTTTCTTTTAGAGCTTCACATAATTCATACATAGTCGTCAAGTTATTCAAATGTGGATGCCTAACAACGTAAAAAATAAAGTGTTTCAATCGAAATCTCAAATTAATTTTCTTTTGATAATTAAAATTCAAAGGATAAAATTTATTTACAAGAATACATATATTATCCATATCAAATGCTTTGTAAATATCTTTAGAAATCAAATTATTGCTTAGACTCAAAAGCTCCATTATTTGCATACAAAATACGTGATTCAATTCCTGCAATTGTTGATCAATTGTAACACAAAAGAGATTTATTATCTATTGTTAACTCATTGTGATGTGATCATGTTGATGATGAGCATGTCCTTTGCATTGCATTAAGTATATATTGAGATTTATGTTGTAAAGCTTGACAAAGATGATATATAATTTCCATAATCTCTTTCATCATGTGCAAAATCAATATGAACTCAAATGATTTTCATAAGCTTATGAGCAACATTAACATTACCACGTGTAGAATAATATGTTTCATTTCTTCTAATATCTTGAAGAACCTCACAAGTTGGATTATACAACTTTATCATACTACAAACAAAAGAAAAATGTGAGCTCCAACGAGTATCGTCGATTCGTTTCAAATTGCAAATGTGATTTTGTCCATCGCCACTTTCAAGTTCACCGATCTCCAACAAAGTTGAAATCTCCTCTAATATGACACTTTAGAATTCATCTTGACGCTTATTAGAAGAACACTAATAAAGAGATTTAGGGTTCAAACCATAAAAATTAACATAATTATCTTATTATTATATGTCTATATATTAGTAAAATATATGTATATGGGTTTTAGTCAATGAGTTTAATGGTTATGTACGGTAATATTAACAATTACTATGAATATTTAATTATTAATTGATAAAAAATACAATTTTATGGTATAATTATTTAATTAATGATTCATATTTCTCGACAGAGTAAAATTAGTCTTTTTTATTTAATCAATTGCGAAAAGGAGAAGAAAGTAAAATTTCTTTGGATGAATTAGTTGAGAGTTACATTCACATTGTTATTGCTATTAATTTAAAATGCCAATGAATAATTGGTTTGTGTACGATGATAAGAAACAAATATTAAAGCCTTTGTGTATTTTGTGGAGCATAGCTGCAAAAAGTTTTAAAGTAAAGTGAAAAATACTAATAGTTGATATTATAATAAATGTATGATCGATTATAATATACTTAAAAATATTTATTTTTGATTTGTTATTCAATAATCAATATTACTTAATTTATTATTTAAAGTGAATTTTTTATTTTAGGAGAATCAGAATCGGATCATGTGTGTGAAACTATAGAGAAAATTTAAAGAAAAATATCCACTTATGGAATTAGATTGCATGAAGTTTACATTTTTCAAGTTCCACTTTATTACACTTTTAAAGAAACAAGCAAAGACAGGACACAACATGGTGTGGTAGATGCTATTCCCATTTACAAAGGAACATAATATTTTAGACATCTTCTTGAACACACTTGTTATAATTGGTTTATTTAAAAAAGAATCAATACGATTTTTTAAAAAGTAAACAATTTACTAGATAAACAAATCAAACTTATTAGAAAATGAATATCAATCATATATATAAATATGTTTAAGAGTGTGGAAAAAATTGTCACCTATTTGTAGACACTAATCAATTGAGTTTGTTTATTTAACTAAACAAATGAACTTAACCGACTATTTACAAGCTAACTGTATTTTTTTTT
>JBBPBS010000170.1:1725587-1793502 GCA_037974835.1 Cicer judaicum
TTTTTGTTATATTTCAAAAAATAATATTGTGATATTACCTTTTTTTTATGCATTGAGATCATATTATTATTTATACTTGAAATTTGACAAATAGTATATGAATTAGCTTTTCTATTTTTTTTTAGGAGAAATTAGTTTTTTTATTGTAAAAAAAAGTAATTACATTGTGAAGACATAATAATAAAATCTAATATAAAAAAATTTATATTTCATAATAGTATATAAATTTAATTTAATATTAACATAATAATAAAATCACACTGAGATTGAGACGAGTGTAACATTTGCAAAATTTTAATAGTTCAATGTAAATTTGTCAATTTGACTGCAAAACTAAATATGTTCAATTAGAAATAAATTCTCTTGTCACGATTAATTGATGATTTTCAAGAGTTGTATTATTCCATGTACTTCTAATAATATAATTGGCACCATCTACAAAATTTGAGCTATTAGACATGCTTCTAGTTAAACGAAATTCTGAAAGATTTGTTTCACAAATGATGTTTGTATCAAATGTTAAAAATACAACAACAACAACAACAAAAAAAAAACCAATCTCAATGACTCAAGTTATATATTATGCTTTCTGTCTAGGTAATTAATTTGTAACTTTGTGTAATGGTGTACTCACAAGTGTTTTTATTTCTCTGTTGAATCAACAGTTACAAAATCTGTGTGTAACTCGTAAAATTTGTTGTCAATTATGTGACTAGGAATCAAAACTCACAATATACAACTATATAAAACTGTTAGCATACACCAATTTGATTCCTCATTGTCCTTGGTATATATTCAACATAATGAATCAAAGTGATAAAAGGAGGTAGTAAATCAGTGCCACTGGCAAAGCAATTAACATTCCTAGTAAAACCCTGTCACAAAAATAAAACAATTGTTAAAATAACAAATACATTCTAAAGAAAATAGATAAATAGAAGCACAAAAATATAAATAAGTGATTATAAAATTCAGTAGATTTTTTATTATTAAAATAATAATTCACGACTTATACTTATGAGTCCTACTTAACAACAACTATATAATCTTATAATCTTAGGCTGAAATAAAAGAGTATCAAATAGATGCATTAAAGAATTACTTACCCTGTACTTAAAACTGCTGGTTGGACATTATACTCTCTTGCAAAAACAAAAGGAACAATTCCTTGGGGTAGAGCTGCCTATGCATTTAAAAATCACATCATATATAGATATTAAATAATATAACTTCAAAATAAATAAATACTAAAAAAGTATTAAAAAAATGCAAAAAATAAAATAAATAAAAATGTGGTCGATTCAGCTGAGTTCAAAATCAATTCAATCCAATTCAATACGACTGGTCGGAAATTTAAAAATATTGTGTAAAATTAATAAAAGAAAAGAAAGAAAAATTACTTGAACAATTGCCACTTTGAGCATTGTATCTCTTAATCCAATAACAATGGAAGCTACAGCCATTAGGGCAGGTCCAACAAGAAATTTAAGTCCCAATGCTACCATTGTCATCCTTGGCCCACATGCTATGATGCTTGAGTTTGATGCCATAAATAAACCTGCTCAAATTTCATTCAATATAAGCAAAATAGCCCTTTTAATCCAACTCATGAAAATTTATTTTTGTCATTTTAAAAAACAATCATAACATAAAATGAAACAATTGATTGATTCATTCTCTTACCTAAGCTGAATGTTGCCATACCTAGACCTCCACTGGACAATATTGTTATTGACTGCTTAACAACATCTGGCATATCTACTCCCCACCTGAAAAACATATTTTTCTATTCAGTTTTAAATTGTGGTCACACATGACACATGAACGGTTGTGGTCGAATCACAATTTATAATATTAGATACATATTGTCATGTTAGTATCAATTGAAATATATTAATTAAATGTAATTATATGTTTCAGTGTTATGTTGACTTGTCAGACAATTACACACTAAATATAAATTCAATCAAAAGTGTCGGTACTACAAAAATCGTGATCCTTAACATAATATAGAATCACTATTAATGCAACTTCATTTGCGATTACGTTATTGTTTCTACAACATTAAAAATATTTATATTACGGTCTAGATTGCAGTCGTATGTTTATTTAAAATTTAGTAAATTAAAATAAATATGACATAAAATTTTATTGCTCTTTATAGTCTTTATACTCGTATGTTTATTTAAAATCTAATAAATTAAAATAAATATTTTCTCCGCTGTACTTACCTAAAGTGTATGCTTGCCCAAATAAGGCCTATAAAAGTTGCATAGGTATTAGGATTCATGATCAATTTCTTCCCCACTTTCATAAGAATAATCAAAATCCTCATTTTCCTTTTTGGTCTAGTTTCTCCTCCTTCTTCTCCTTCTTCTTTTGATTGTACCTCCAAAGAATTCTCACTTTCTTCTTTAACCATAAACAAGAAAAAGAAAAATGACACAATTTCAATTGCAGTAATATATGTGAAGCCATAACATTGTTTTTCATCAAACTATTTACATTTAATTTTTTTACTATATACTAACATGAAACAGAGAAAACAGGATATTTTGTCAACTTTCAATTTCATTTTTGAAGAATATATAATTATTTAAACAGAATCTAGTTCACAAGAGTTAAAGAAAGGAAAGATCGCAACAACAGCAAAAATTAATAATAAAATAAAATTTGTTCTGGCCCACCTTTGATTGTCACATATTATTTCAGTTGACTAAACAAGAATAATTTATTGAAGTAAAATATGCTTACATAATTGAAAAATGAAGAAAGGGTGTATCAAATATTTAAATAAAAAAAATTCAATTTTGGATTTAATGATTGATGTGCAAAGGCGAGAATGTCAAGGTGAAACAAGAATAAATAAATAAATAAATAAAATGAAGAATTTATATATATAAACTTATACTTTTTGTTTTTTTTCTTTCACTCCTACAAACCATACACTAAAAAAAAAAAAAAATTATCTTTTCTTAAAATATAATCATAGTTTTAAAATTGCGGCCACAAAATATAATTTATGCAATATCTCTGCAACGGCAATTGTAGCTGCATTATCCTCATTTTGTAAATATCTTCGGTAGCTGCAACTACAATTTAAAATTATTGATGGATAAAATGGTAAAACTTACAAATTGAAATTCTCACCTGTTCCTTGTGATGATGTTGATGATGAAGCAGGCATAGTCCTAGCAGGAATTGCAGCATCAAGCTCATGAAGAAACAATAACAAATTATACCAAATCATACTTTGCAAGAAAATAATTTGAGGAAGTAAAATATCAGATTCATCTTTATACATAGCCTTCATGAGTGGAATTCCAAGGATCAAAGTATTAGGAAGTGTTGATAATGAAAGACCAGTTATGATCCATTTCAATCCACCTCTATCACTCATCTTAATAATTACAATTAAAACAAAAAATGCAAGAAATTTCTGAACACAATCTGCATATATAAGTTTGAGACTCATTTTGTAGATATTATTGGAAGAAATGACTTGGAAAGATAACAATGGAACTGAAAAATTTGCAACAAATTTGTTTATGCCAACACATTGATCAGGTGTGAAGAGTTTCCACCATTTAACACAAATGTAAGCTAGAAACATAGTTACATATAATGGGACAGTGGCTGTCACAACATGATAGACATCAATTAAGGAAATCATGATGATGTTGTTTTCCTAAGTGTTGGAAATGTTTTAGAAAACATGATATGATGATAAGGTGTGTTGTGTTGCATGCTTTTTAGGCTACTTTGGTTGAATTTTATGAATTATTAAGATAGAATAATTTTGTTTTATAAGATGCTTCTTGTTCATAGTGACATATCAAACTTTTCACTATTCCTTCTATTCTCTTATTTACTACCATGGTGCACTCCCATGTTTTAAAAAATAGAAGTTATAAAGTTTTATGTTATTATTTTTATAAAAAAATAGTTATTTCATTGATTTAAGAAAAGTAAAATTGTAAATAAAATAGTTTTATTAAAGGGTAACTTTGGAAGAAAAAAGTATTTTTTTACTACCATGCATCACTAATTGGTTATTTGTCCACTTTTCTCAATAAAAAAGAATTGAAATTTATAAAATTTTAAATTTAAAATCATACATTCAACCTAATAATACAAACATCTATCAATTTAATTAAAAATTCAAGGACATATAAAATAAATTTACTAATTAATAAATAAAAATGAGGGCGTTTATGTCCACATGAGATATTAAAAAAAAATAATTAGATTCTGATTTTGATCTTGACATGTCTTAAGGTTCATAGGTTCTTTAGCAAAGAGGATCTATGTATGATTTATCTTCCTGGTACAATTAATGTTCATAAATCATTGTAGATTTGAGAATCATGATAGCTTAATTTTTATTTTTTGCAAGTGGCAAAAGCTTGGTTAAGGTGATGATCTCTTTAAATGGAATAAGTAAATTTATTATAGCTCAAAATGATTTGTAAACAAAAAAAAATTGTAAATATTGAAAGTCTTGGATCAAAATAACAATATATATATATATATATATATATATATATATAAAAGAAAATTCATATATCCTATATTTTCCCATTTTTCTTGTCAACAATGGCCACTATTATGTTATATTTTTATCAACAATATATGAATTCTCGCTTTTAGAAAAAGTGATTAGAGTTTAAATAATTATTGATCAAATTTTATAAAACACTAAATTATCAAGATTCCATTCTCTTAAAAATCAAAAGGTTAAAATAAATTCAACAATATTTCTCTTTCATTGTGTTAAAACATAAATTTTAACTTTAAAAATGTATTTGTCTTAGTTGAAGGTAATATTTATGTTACTATTTAATTTTACTTAGATGTATATAGTTTAATTTGAAGAAACTTTTCAATGGTGGTGAAAAGAAGAATAAAGAAGTGAATTGTGAGTGAAGTAATGAAGGACTTGGTTAAGAACAACGTGAGGAAGAATAATTTCCTAGTTTTGATAAAAAAAAAAAAGGTGTTAAGCATAAGTTTTACAGCAGGGAGAATTTTCTTTTCAGAGTGTGATTATTTTCCCCAAAGAAAACCCATCACACATCTTTTTTCATGTTCTATTCGTATGAGAAAATTAATAAATATCTTATATAATAATTAATTAATTTAATTGCAGTTTTTAGTTTTTTTATTTTTATAAAATTAATCAATCTATTTTAAAAGTTGTTAGTTTTAATCTCTTTCTTTGATTTTTTAATTAAAAACTAATTATGTGATATATTTTAAATAATGTATACATAATATGGCGATGTAAAATGATTAATTAATATCGTAAAAATTTAACTTTTAACTTCAAAATTTTTTTATATTTTTAATTTAATTAATGACATATGAATAATTAATATATATAAATTGTTTTGAATTATAAAATTATATTTTATGTCATTTAAAATATATGAAATCGTTTTTTTTTTTAATTTAAAAAATTGAGTGAGTAACTAATATCATTGACTTTTTATATAAAAAGATAAATTTTGTAAATTGATAAAAGTTGAAAGATTAAAATTGTAATTAAATTTAATTAATTATAAAACTGTGGCATGACTTAGTTGTGTAGTTTTGATAAGATGCATAACTTTTTGGTCATGGAATTGTGGCAAAACTAGTGAAGACTCTCAATGTGGGTTTGTTACAATTTTATATTTTTATAAACAAATAATCACTTTTGAAAATTTGTATATGTTTGTCATTAATTTTTTATAAAAGAAAATATAAAATTAATTTTTTTCGAAACTATTTTTAGTAGCTTCTAAAAGAATATTTCTTACAAAAAAAAAAGTGATTTTGATAATAATAGTCAAATTTCTAAAACAACTTCTAATTTTTTTAAAAATATGTAAAATATAATTTCTAAATTAAGATATATCAAATTTTTTTTTTTTTTAGAATTTATAACAAATGAACTCTCAATAGATAATAGATTGTAATTAAACTATGAGATTATTTAGTCTATTCGAAAAAGAGATAAATAAAGTGTGATCAATAATTATTTTAGTTAAAATTCAAATTCGAATTATCCCAAATAATTTATCTTTAACTGAAGTTCATTAATCACTTGAGTCATTGATTAATTTAAATTATAACAATTTATTCAGAGGTAGGCTATGAAAAAGGCTACACTAATGTTGAATTAAGTACACTACTAGTAGCTTTTGTTTGATTTTCACACAATTGTTGGATGGTAAGAAGATAATCAACATGATGTCAGAATACAAATACAAATACCATCAAGTTTTATAGAACTATTAGTTCCAATTATAATCTAATATGATTTAAATTATTTTAAAGCCACATTAGTTTCATACTCAATTTATATAAATAAATATTTTTGTGACATATAACCAACAATCTTATTTTGAATATAAATCAAATATGAAATACATCATATGATCCTAATCTAATTGCTTTTCATGTATGCATCTGAATACACATACACAATTTCAAAAAAGCAACAGACCAAATAAGTAAACTTACAAACAACTTAGAACTTTCTCTTTTATTTCTTGACATCTAAACCGAAGCAAAGACATAACACTTGCAATCGTGTGTGTATATATATATAATATTTTTTAATATAAAATATTGTGATTATAAAGACAAATATGAAATTTCTAACAAGGCTTTCCTACTACACAATTAAGTGCACCGGAATACCTTGTTAGCCTACTGACATGAGTTCCATTTCTTGGTTTCATTATGAACCCTTTTTTGAATGGAGTCTTATTAATAGGTGAACCTGATGTAACAAACTTAGCACCATTCATGAACAAGTCCATCTCTGATTGCCATTGCCAATTCTTCCAAACTTCTGGATCTGCATAATCTCTATGTGTGATTTCCTTAGCAGCATTGTTGTCTGGAGCAATAAATCTATTTCCTTGACTAAGAATTGTTGGTCCTGAGCTACCACCAATTGCATACATTTGCCAATGTGTGTAGTCATTGTTTACAACATGGACAAAACCAAATCTACACCTAGGCATTCTTTGAATTAATCCTTGTCCAAAGTGGTTGAATGCCACTGTTATTTGCATAAGTTTATCTCCATTGTATGTATCACTAGCTCCAAATAGCATCACCTACAATAGTAGTATTTAATATAAAAAAATTGAATCATATATCAATGCATAATTATTAAACTCTTATCTCTATATATATTAATTAATTACATCGTTATGTTTTGTCATGTGACAATTTGAGATAGTGACGGCAGTAGAACCTTGGATGACATCGATAAGACCATCTTCACATTGAGAGAGTGAAACATGATCAATCCAAATGTTAGAAGAACCAAAAATAGAAAGAGCATCACCGTCACTCCTTGTTCTTTGTCCAACATGATTATAAGAGTCTCGAATCATGCCACCTGGTTTAGATTTAATGTTTGAAATGTGAAGGCCATGGATAATAACATTGTTAACAAATTGCATAGTGATTCCAGCACCATCTCTAATTTGAACATTAGCACCACGACCATCAATAGTCTTGTCGGAAGAAACCAACAATTCTTGGTTCAATCGAATGATCATACTACGTTGGAAAGTAATCCACAATGGACCCTTTTGGACAGCACCATATCTAAGGGTACCAGGTTTTGGGTTTTGCATGTCATTATCAGACTCATCAGTGACCACATAAATTGGGCCTCCAAGCCCACCAGTGGCCCTTCTACCAAAGCCCTTACCACATTTGGCTAACTTAAATCTATCTTTAGCCCAATCTGCTTGACACCTCCAACAAGTATCAATTGGATTGGTTGCTTCACATGCTCCTCCTGCTGCATGTTTTTGCTTCAATTCCCTTCTTGTGTCGTTTGCACTGCCCTCCAAGGCTCTGCATTTTATAAAAGTGTAAGACACTTAGATTTAATTTAATTTAATTTGTCTTTAGAGATTAATTTCTACAATTGTTTGTAAGAATACTAAATTCAAATTAAAAATATATAAATATCATCATTGTATTAATTTATTTTTTCTTCTAATCAAGCGACAGTTATCATCAAATTTCCTTCGTAACAAAATATAAATAAAATTGAGTCAATAAAAATCAATGTATTTAGTCTGAAATTTAGACAAATTACACCGACTTTTATTGGCTTAGATTTGCTTATATTTTATTACGAAATAGTATAATATAATAATACATGAAAAATACATACAAGTGAACATGGAAATTGAGGTCATGTGCAACATCTCCAGGAATTGGAACATAAGAAGCAAGTGCAAGTTTATGGGCCTCTTCAGCTTGGGCTTTGAGAAAATCATCAAACTCAGCAATCCCAGCCTCAAGGCATGGAATAGTAATGGTGAAAGTAACCAAGAGAATTAAAGCAATCTTAGTAGAACTTCCTACCATTATTTTTCCCATGCCCATGTTTTGTGTTTTTTTTTAATTTTTATCTTTGCCCTTAGGCTGGTTTTCCTTTATATATATAATGGGTATGTGTTTATCTATTTTTTTGTTTTTATAACTTTTTACTTATAAATTCCAAGGTCTTGAGATTAGTTTAATCCCTAAACGATCAAAATTAACAAGACCTTGGCAAGCATATACACCAATCAATGCCAAGTTAGTTTGGACCTTAGCATTATAATTGGTTTGTGTTCTATTATGGAACTAGTTTGGGAATTATTAAATAAACAATGGTTGTCATTGAAAGTTTGAAGGGTATGATTCTAAATTTAGCAACACAAAAGGTGGACAACCATTGTATTTTTTTTTTTAAGGATACATTCTTAACCAACAAACACTATATGCTATTAATAGGTGAAAAGTCTAAACTAAAGGGAATCAATTAGACTTGAAAAATGAAATTAATGACAATCATTTATTCTTCCACTTTACATGATCTTATTACCATTATTTTTTATGACTCTTTTTTTGCCACATCATTGTGAAAGTATTTTGGCAATTTTCATGTCTTATTATTAGTTATAGCATGACTTTGTCAATGTATTTGTTTCCAAGCAAAATAACATATATTAATAACAAGAAACCGCGAATAAATATTGACTCTATTAATATTCTTTCTTGATTTTATAGGATTTCGGTAATATGAAAAACCTAATTAGTATATCAATCAATTTGCCAAAGACAATTCTATTTTATTTGAGTTTCATTATGCTTAGTTTCAGGTCATTTTTTGTGTGTGTTCTACTTCCATTAAATTTTAGAATGAATGAAAAATTACTGGGGCAAAGATATTGCAATAAAATATAGATAAAAAGGTGATTGTACGATTATTTTAAAATATGGTAGATATTAAACTTTAGATCTGATTTTTTCTATCTATTTTTGAAGTTCAATGATATAGATTGCACATCATTCAAATAAATTTTTTATTAATGTATAATTAGGACCAGTCTCAGAATAAGACCACTAAAATAATGACTTTAGACTTCCATAAAAAATTAACTTTTTATTTAATAAAAAAACCTTAAGAAAAATGTTTTATACTTAATACAAAAGCCTTACATTCTAAGGTTTTTAAATCTAAAAGTAATAAAATATTATATAAAATTAACCGTATGTTAGCACATATTAAATTAATTGACTTAATTAACAATTAAAAAATAAATATTATATCAAGTCAATTGTATTAATTTAATAAATATTTTTTTATTCTACAGTGTATAAAAATTAATTTTTCATATTTTTTTTTAATAATTTTATTAAAATAGTATATGAATTCTAAAAGGTCTCATAATAAAATTAATTTTAACCCTATTTTCTTATGTCTTGGACCGGCTTTATGTGATTAGACAAAATCAATCCTGTAAGAAAATTCCCTATTAAATTTGAATTGCAACCCACGAAGGAAAGGATCTTTTGGATTATTTTCTTTGACTCCATTATTTTAAAAAATCTCACAAAATACTCTAGTACTTTTGTTGTCTATTTCAACAACAATTTTATTTGCAATTTATCGTATCTTAATTTTATTAACTGTAATAAACTCTCATCACAATCAGAATTAAATTAAAAACTGAATTAAAAACTAAAAACTGAAACTGAATTTAAATTTTAAAAATTACACAACCAAAAACCAATGGAACATTAAGGATTGTGTAACGTATGCATAACCTATACATTATGCACATAGAAATAGCATGTGTACCAATAGGAATTTCTTGTTTAACATTCCTCTTGGAAAATAAAATTCCACAAACCATCTAAATTTTCAAAAACATAAAGATAAATGATGAACACATTTCTTCGAGAATCATCAATTAATTACTAGCATATTGACCTTGTACAAATGAGGATCTTTTACTACATTTTTTCCAACATGTCTTTCATTTAATCTACAAAATTGAGAATACAACTTATGTATTTAAGGACTAGATATAATCCACATAAAACCAAAGATTAGCACACAATCCAAATACCCTTTAATAACCACATTTTCATTATTTTTTTCCCACCTTGTTGGCAAGTAATAGATTTTTCTTGAAGTGAACTAGGAAATACTAAACAACATAGAAATTTAAATAACTTGGTCTATTTAATTTCTTTCATTCCTTAGTATCCCTATATTAAGGGCATGCATATGATTTTTGCTATTAACATTGCCAAATGCACAAATCCATTTTCCATGCACCAACTTCAATTATGCCTTGACTTGAGCCTTCTAATTAATGTTGAGCAATTGGCGTTGCTTCTCTCTCACTACACATAGCCTTTGACCTTGATGCTTTTGATTGTCTTGATGAAGATTTAGGAGAGGAAGTTGACTTTGTCTTTTTCCTCTTTGGCTTCTTAGGAACATGATTAGTAACCTCAGCTGATGGAATATTGCCTTGGTACATGATTGGTGTTGGTTGATTACTAGTTGTATTATCAAAATCTGTTCAAAGAGCAATTAATCAAACAATGAACTAATTGGTATAATAATGTGACAACCTAGTGATATCTAATTTACAATGAGTCATTTCCTATTTGTGGCAAAGAATTTTGGGCAATAAGTGTGAATATGGTATTTGGGAGAGTTAAATATGATTTTTTATCTTTATAAAATTTCAAAACTTTTTTTTTAATTTATTAAAAAAATTGACTTTTTTAGATAGAGTTGAATGTTTGAGAATAAACATTTTTTTTATATTAATTTAATTGTTATTTATTGTTGGTATAAATTTATTTACTATATCACAATAATTTATGAATACAATTTTAAACCTAATTATAAAAAACGATAAACATTTCTAATAATTGTAATTGTTTAACTGTCTAGATACAATAAAATATATATATATATATATATATATATATATATATATATATATATATATAAGAATTAAATGTAGTCTGAGTCACAATAGTACCTACACGATAACTTCATTCAATAACATAGAATGTGTTGAAGGGAAAATGTGTATTTTGGTGAAAACAAATAAAAAATGGAAGGAAGGGGTGTAGGAAACAATAAATATCTTTAAAAATGAAGTACAATTTTTGCACATAGCTTTCAATATAATAGTCAGTGGTGACCCAAGGTTGAAAAGCACATGAAGTGCATGTTTTAGGGCCAAGTTGGTATTTTTTCCATACCAAATAAGGAAATTATTGATTAATGCATTATTATTAGGACTGCAATTTTTTTTTTTTTGTCTTTTTAAAATGGCACCTAAAAAAATATAAAGTTGTATCCAACTACAAGGTTATAATAACTACTCCAAAATTTAATACTACTATAGTAAAAGTAATTTTGTTAAAAATATTAAGAGGTATTATACCCCCAAATAAAGAAGTCACATTCAAGTTATCATCAAACTTCAATAAATTATAAATCATTTTAAAAAACATAAATTTAAATTTTAATTGAAACCATCAATAATCATATTTTATCTATCAAAATCTATTTTATGGGAGAACAAGACACTTAAGACTTTGTTGTTAAAAAAAAAAAAAAAAACTTTAACTTGGTACACCAAAAAAGGGTGTGAATTGTAAAGCCAATAGTAAGACTAGAGCCATTAGATTCCCTTCTTAATGAATGAGTTTGGTGGTGACAGAAGCATCAAACTCTTACCATGGAGGCAAAGAATCTACTACTTTGGTTTTACCTTTTGTTTTGGAAAGCTTCACAAGTTTACCTCGAACAAATTAAAGACACAATAATTAATCATATACTATATAGTTCCTTATTTACTTTTAAACCCGTGAATCACCCTTCTCTTATATTATTATTTATTATTCAAGCTTGGGAGACTACAATGTTTCACATGAAAACAAAACATCAAATAGTTAAATATTATAAGTTGGGACAATATATTTTTACCGGAAAATAGTTATGAACATAATGGTTGCTAAATAATATATGTCAAAACTAATAAAGCATACCTTGATTGGACCTTGATGTGGTGGCAGCCATTGGATTTGGATCTCTTCGTTCACTCAAGCTACCAATTGATGTTGAAAAATCAGGTGCTGTTTTAAATTCATTCATCTACCAATTCAACAAAATAATAGACAAATTGATGAAACATTGAATCCATGATAATAGTTGCAAAATTAATAGATAATACAATTTTTTTTTTACAAAAGATTAATTAAACAAGTATATTTACACATGAATCAATGATACCTACCCAAGTGGGTCCATTCCCATTGGGACTATCCCATCCAATGTGAGCCACATGCTTAACTTCTGTTGGATACCCAATTTCCATGTCCTTCTCCTTCACAACTACAACAATCAAATTAATCAACAAAAAACACACAAAAATTAATCAACAAAAAATAAATTTGTGTCTAGTTCCCTAATTGCTAAATTTAATGATGGAATTAGAGTAGAAATTCACATTTTATCTCTTTAAATTTTTGTCATTAATTTAATATTTCTAGCTAGTGATGAGAAAATAAAAATTGGAAAATTAATTAATACATTATGGGATGTAATAGAGGATAGATGAGTTACCAAAAATTTGGGTGATGTACTTGAAACCTTTGTAGATCCCTTTAATTTTGGTTGTCATGTTGGAATCACACACAAGCTCAATGGTGGCTATAGGGATGGAAAAATGTGGAAGCAAAAACCAAATGATGCTTTTGTTGCCTGTCACAAATTCACAATATGAATATGATTATTCTTTCATCATAAATAAATAAAATAATGAATAGTTAAATATTGTGTTATGCACAATATATTCTGAACTCAATAAAAGGGTACAGTTCAATGCATGTGATTTAGGAGGAAACTTTCTTATATTAGTCAATGAAGAAGATTGGTATTTGATTATAAGAATACAAAAGGTGATTTAATTCATTGTCATATTAATGTCAAGATTTTATTTTCAAAGAAATTTGTATGATTAGAATTTCAAAAAAAAAAATTAAAACAATAGGGAGGGGCACCTTGAAGAAGATTAAGATGTTAAAGGAGCTAGAAATAACATTGAAATGAGGATGCTAGTTTTCCTTCAAATCCAATAACCATTGTTTTTGGATCCATTTGTACATCATTATATGAAACTTCTTTCTAGACGGAATGGTGTTTATCACAAATGCAAAAGCCTTTTTTTTTTATGTCCTTTCCTTAGTTCATTTACAAGGAAGAAAATGAAATGAAAGAAAGAATAGAGAGAAGGGTTTGTTTCTTTGGAGAAGAAGGTGGAGGAGAAAAGGAGGGATCCACCAAAATATGAAGAAAAAAACAATCAATAAAGGGTGGAAAAAGAGAGAGAAATATTTTAGAATGCCAAGTGTGTTACTAATTAAATGAATTAATAATATATTAGGGGTACAAGGAAATGAGAGAAGAGGTGTCATTATGTAGAATATAGGAGGTTGAATGGAATACAAGTCTCAAACAATTTACTATTATTTTGGTATCTAATTTAATAAAAAAATTAAATTAATTATTGAATCATCAAATAATTAATTATTTTAATCTTTGACATTATAATGATGATAGACTATTTTAATATTAAATTGTATATTTCAAATATTATTTTAACTGTTGAATGATTAATTTGAATTTTTAATTAAGTAAAAGAGTAAAATAACAACACCTTACACTTTTAATAACTAAAATTATAATTTTTTTTTATATCTTTATCTAGAAACCACTCCTAAATATATGTATGTATAATATTATAATATTGTTGATATTTCTCTTGAAAGTTTAAAGTTACAAATATTGAAAGTTATATATATTTGTCAAAAGAATAATAGAAAATGTAACTTTTATATAGATTTTGTAAATAAAAAAAAATTATATAGTTATTTAAAAAATTCAATTATTTGATTGGAGAAAATTGAAAAAAAGAATATAAATTAAATATGGCAAATACTAATACATGCCCTTAGGATATATATTAAATAATTTATATGTAAAAAAATTATCTTAGTACTTGTATGTTTACTCTTTGAAAGTCTAAGACATTTGTTATATATCCTTAATATGTTACTAGTAGATCCATTAATATTTAATCTAAAACTATATTTAGAGAAAAAAATATTAATTACACCATTATTTAATGGAGGTGCCCATTGAGTGATCATGATGATGCATGTGTTTCTGGGATTCAATGCAGTTAGACTCAACAATTATATTTGAGCTGTTTAATTAAGATCGTGTGATTTAGATTTTAAATTTGAATTTTATGTTTAAAATAATTAAAAATCAATCTTAAAATTTAAATTGTTCCATGTTGATTAAACGATTGTGATATACTAAATGCAGTGCAATTACCTGCAATCAATCCAATTTCTTGTTTCATGTATTCATGTATAGATGGTGATTGATTATTGAGTGATTAATAAGCTGAATTATCTTATTATTACTTTATTTCTATTATCTCGTATGTAACAAATGTGGTCGTTGATTATCTACATGCAAAATGTTAATTTAATTAAAATTTATTTAAATGTAAATGATTTACATTTGTTCAAGATAATTTCAAGGAGATATGAACTTGGTTCATTGAAAATTATATTATTAAACACTTACTACTGAACTACAAATTATAGATTAATTATAGTAATTAGTTGTATAACTATCACTAATATAATATACCGTAAATAATCAAGAATCTATTAAATTATAACTTTTATTGATTTATGAATCAAATAAACAACAATTCATACCCCCCTCAATACAATATCAATTGGAAAGTAGAGAATAGCACTAAAAAATAATAAACTTGAAGCCATTATTCTACTAGACAGTATCAAAGGGATAAAGATAATTTTCTTCAATTTTCTACCCCTTAATTATTGACAATCATTATCATATTTATGCACAAACCAACATATATTTTTATTAGGGAACTTATCTCTTTTTCTCCTTCTAAATTACTTCTTGATTTGTAAATCACTTGCCACGTGTCCCTTAAATTCATCCAATTCGATTTTTTCGATGTCTATCTTCTCAATCATTACATTAGTATGACAAAAATTTGACTAAAGTATTACTATATATTAGAGTATTCAAGGGTAGATTAGAGGATAGTTAATGAATTGGGGGCAAATTGATATACTAAAGTTTTTTATGATAAAAATTAATTAATAGTTTACACTTGATGGTCAACCATCAAACTTGCTAATAGTTGATGTCGATAAACTAATTAAAGAGTTTGATAGATTTAATTATTTAATTAATTTAAAATATAAAATGACATAAAATAATATTATTAATTAATAATAAGTTGTATATTAATTAATGTTTAAAATACGTTAAAGTTAGTAATTTAGGAATTATTTTTAATAATTTAAATTTATTAATTTGATATAACTTTTAATTATCCAGCAAATTTACTTTTTTTAAGTTATAATAAATAAATTATTTAAAATTATTTATTGGTATAGCTAGATTATTTATTTTAAATTATAATAAATAAATTATAATGATAAAAAAAAGTTAAAATAATTATAAGTATAAAATTGATTCAAAAAATGATATGTTAGAAGCGCAAAGGTGCAAAGGTTCTTTAAAGTAGCAGCTTATAAAAGAACGTTATACATTTATAGTAAAATGAGTGTCACTAGACAAATTAGTTTACAAATTATAATTTGTAAACTAATTTCTTGCCAAATATACTTCAAATAAGAGTGTTATATATATATAAAAAAAAAGTAATTAAAATTTAAAAAATATATATACAAGATAGATAAATTATCATAATATTTTAAAAATGACAATTATTGAGAGCTTAGATTGCTATAAAAAAATATGACTTATGTGAAGGTCATACAAAAATGATAATTGTTGATATTATTTTTCAAAAGTAGTAATCAATATCATTAGTATTTTATTTAGAATGAGATCAAACATGCAATCTTCTTACTATTTTAGTTTATATAACTTTTCCACATAACACCAAATTAACTTCATATTCTGGATAATTGTTTGACATTTTGCATCCAATAATACTATTATTGGTAAGCATTAACTTTTATTACAAGAATATATATAAATATATATAATATTGAAAATGCATCAATTTATTGGTGGAGAAAATTCGTTTGCTTTGTTGGCATATATATGATAGAAATATGGTTGGATGCACGTTTTCAATTGTGTTTTGGAATGGAGACATAGCCAAATGTAGTTCCCATTCTCATGATGAAAATATGCCACGTTGCCTACAGAAAATCTTTGATACTGTCCATAGTAATGGTTATTCATTTGGTATGCTTCAAAAGTTTTCAAAAGTTTTTCTAGCCAAAATATGCTTCAAAAGTTAATATATAGATTTATAAATGTTGGATTGAATACATTATATCACGACTCTGCAGGCTTACAGCTTCCAAAACAAGATGTCAAACGAATTATGTTGTTTTCCACACTATAAACACTAGAGTTTAATTTCTATATATTAAATGATTTTATAAGTAGAAAAAATTAAAATATTGTTAACAATTTATCATTGTATAATTGATTCATAATATTAAATTCTTTTGTATTTATTATATATATAATTTAAATTTTAGATAGAGAAAATATATATACCTTACATTAATGTTATTTAAAAATCTCTTATTTTTACTTTTTTATTGATATATATACTATTTTTTAATTCAATTATTTTTTTTATCTTACTTGAAATTGTAAGAAATTCATATATGTTAAATATTATATTAGAATGTAAATAATATATATGGGCTGTAAGTATAAATATTCTGGCCCGTTAGCATTACTGTAAATTAGGGTTATTTAATATCATGTGTCTATATAAAGAGATTTCGCTGTGTAGTTGAAACACACGGGTTATTCTATATATGTCTCTCATTGCTCTTTATATTTAACATGGTATCAGAGCCAACTGAGAGACAAACCCTAATCGTCAACTACCCAGTCGATCCACTGTCTCTGGTGAATATTTTTTTTTCCGACAAACCGTGTCCCCAACTCCGGTTTCCCCCCTCTGCCGTTGAACCGCTGATTCCTCAATTTTTGTTCAGCCGTTCACGCTTTACCGTTGCTGATGTCACTGTTTCTGACGAGATTTTTCGACGAACGACCACTCCATCAGCGCCGAACACTCCAGATCGGCCAAACTCTTCCGCCGCGCCTCCAGAAACAGTCACACGCGCCCTCACGCGCCCACACGCGCTGCCCACTTCCACCGCGCGTGACGGCGCGTCTGACAGCCGTTCACAGTGCTTCTTCTTCCACAGCACTCGCCTCGACCTCCTGCTTCCATATCTGCCCTCAGTTTTCAGTTTTGAGTTATGGATATATGACTTCCAGTTCAAACAGCCACTGTTTTCTCGGTTCCGACGAGTTTTCTGACAACCTTTGCTGACCATGGCATCTCAGTCTAAAACCAGGAGTATCTTCACCAACTATATCACTTCTCCTCTCTCAGTTGAAAAACTGAATGGATCAAATTATGATAGTTGGGCTGTCGACACCAAACTTTGGCTACGTGGTCAAGGTTACGAGGATTACCTAACCCAAAACCCTGAAAAGGTGAGTGTGACTGAATCATCTAAATGGAGCTAGATTGATGCTCAGTTGTGTAGTGTCATTAAGTCTACACTTCATCCAAATATTAAACCGATTTTCCATCCGCACATCACGTGTGAATCAGTTTGGAGTCAAGCAAATGTACTCTATACTGACGACACACAACGTCTCTATGGAGTTTGTCACCGCTTGTTGAACATCATTACTCTGAAGTCACTCGATGGCTCTATTTCTTCATATTTTGGCACCGTTCATAGTGCACTTCATGACTTTAATGAGCTACTCCCTTCTGCTGCAAGTAATCCAGTTGAACATAACAAGGAGTTGGATCAACGCAACACCTTCTTCATGCTTCTTGCACTCTATGGCCTACCCCAGGAGTACTCTGCAACTCGTGATCAAATTTTGGGGTATGTTACTCCTGATATGTCTACTACTTCAGCGATCCTCCTTCGAGTACCAGCAAAACATCCAGTTGAGCAGTCTATTACTTCAGTTCCGGGTGACACTGCTGCCCTTGCATCTCAGGGACATAATCAGCAACGTTCTCGTGGAGGACCATCCAGCTCTAAGCCTCGTCCCAAGTGTAAGCATTGTCATCGGCTTGGACACACTATTGATCGCTACTGGAAGCTGCATGGCAAGCCTCCGCCTTCGATAAATGCAACTCAACTTGATCCTTCTACCACTATTCAGACTACACCATCTCCACAAGGCTCCACAACAAACTATGAAGATTTTCTCCGATGGGTTCAGAGTCATCCAAACTCTAGTTCTCCTACTTCGGTTGCACACACTGGTAACTCATTTGTTTACCTCTCTCATTCATCTTCTCTCGGCCCTTGGGTTCTTGATTCTGGTGCTTCTAATCATGTTACTGGTAATAAAGGTCTCTTTTCGTCACTTTCTACATCTAGTTTTTTATCTACTATAACTTCTACCAATGGTACTCAAACTCGGTCTCAAGGAGTTGGCACTGGCCACATTCTCCCTTTTATCTCAGTTGCATTTGTTCTCTATGTACCTGGATGCCCCTTTAATTTACTTTCAGTTAGTCGATTGACTCGATCTCATAACTGTATTATTACTTTCACTAATGATAATATTACCTTGCAGGACCGGAATTCGGGAAGGACGATTGGCGTCGAATGTGAGTCACAAGGCCTCTATTACCTTTCTACAACATTCAAGACGTGCTCTGCCACAAAGTCCCCACATACTATCCATGCCCATCTAGGACACCCAAGTCTTACCAAACTACAAAAACTGGTGCCTAGTTTGTCTAAGTTATCTACTTTACATTGTGAGTCGTGTCAGTTAGGGAAACACACCAGTAGTAATTTTCCCGATCGATTCAATAAAAGAGTATCCTCTCCTTTTGCTTTAGTTCACTCTGATGTTTGGGGTCCCTCTCGTACTGTGTCTACTTTAAAGTCTAAGTATTTTGTTACTTTTATTGATGATTATTCTCGTTGTACGTGGTTATTTTTAATGAAAAATAGAACTGAATTGTTTTCCATCTTTGAGAAATTTTATAAAGAAATTAAAACCCAATTTGGAGTTTCCATTCGTACCTTAAGAAGTGATAATGCTCGAGAATATTTGTCTCATCAATTTCAAAATTTTATGGCTTCCAACGGTATTTTACACCAAACCTCATGTCCTCATACACCTCAGCAAAATGGGGTAGCCGAACGCAAAAATCGACATCTCATTGAAACCACACGAACCTTACTTCTCCATGGCAATGTTCCATTTCGATTTTGGGGGGATGCAGTCTTAACGGCGTGCTATCTTATTAATCGTATGCCATCTTCTGTCCATGATGGAAATATCCCCCATTCGGTCCTTTTTCCCGATACCCCTCTTGATATGATCCTAATAGTCATAGTTCACTTAAAGGATCGTTCTAGGTCGGAAACTTACAAATTTGAGTGAAAATCGCGTATTGCTGCAGAATGCAATAAACAGTGTTGTGAAACTCTGATTCGGCCGATTCCAAAACAAGGTGAAAGATGACGTTCTGAAACGCAAATTAGGCTTTTGAATCACCGAAAACCAGTATATAGAACTCGAGATATGAACGCAGGTAACTGATCACGAAAATTGGAAGAAATAGGGGTATTAGGGTTTGATGTATAGGAAACTCAATATTATTATTCAACAAAGAAACAAAGAACAAAATGGCACCACAATCTAGTGATTGATAAGCCAAAAATAACGCCACAAGGATTAACAACCTTGATAAGTTCAAAGTGAATTCTTTCAAGAACTCTAGAGAGCAAAGCCTCACAAAATTAATATTCAAAATCTGCCCTTCCATGAGGTTACAAATGCTTATTTATACTAAGTCTATCTCTAAACCTAAATGGGTCATAAGTGACACCATTCTCTAGGCCCATATGGGTCTTACATCTTTTATTTATTTTTAACATAAACTTAATGTAAGGAAGTAAAGTATCTTCACTTACACATAACTAAAACTAAATCAATAATAAAACTATTACAATTCCAAATCATAGCAAACTAAGAATTAATACAAACCAAATTAAAATAAATAAAGTTTATCCTAATTTATTAAAATATGAATCATCATCACGCTCTTGAGATCCTTATCATTCTCCCTTTCTTGAAGAAATTCGACCACGAATTTAAGCTCCATTATATCGTACTTGAAGAAATAATCCAAACAAACCACAAGCTCATCATATCCACCAGGGTCAAATGGAAAATTGGAAAAGTCACCAAATGTGATAAGTCGGTGAAACGCATTTCCATCTTTAACAATTAACATCTTATCACATTTATAGTAAAGGTAAGAAATTCTAATGATGTAGATAAAGTTATACCTTTTGAAGTTGGTATTTAAGACCAAATTTACCTTCTTGGGATTGAAGTTTTTGGCAAACAACATGTTACTTTGTATTTGCAAAGGCTTCAAAGCAAGTTGAGTTACACGGACAATCTCTTCATCATAAAACAATGGTGACTCAATAATTTCCTTGTAAGCATCCTTTTGAGGAACCTTTGAATAATCACCTTCAAGCACTAACATTGCTTCGTTCACCTCACTCTCTTGTTTGAAGAGACTTTTAATTTTACCATCATCTTTCACTTTGCTTTCAATGTCAACACATGGATGACATTCCTCCTTTGGAGACACTTCTTCAAGCACTTGCAATAGAGAATTATCACAATTAGACAAATAGTTGACGTCAATTTCTTGCCCTTTGTCCTTCAAATGTTTCTCCTCTTCTTCTTTCTTTTCTTTGATTTTATCTATCTCTCTCAAGGCAAGCTTCTCTACTTTTCTAGCTTGTTTTGCATATCCATTTTCATACAAATATTTCACATACTCTGGATCCAATACAAAATCTCGAATATATTGATGATACAACATACTTAGGAATTTTGTCAAACAGGTAGTGTGCAATACTTTTAACAACACATTTTTTTTGTATATTTTTTTTTGTAAGTAGCAGCAACACACAAGTTAACAAAGAACTACAACTCAAACAAAAGCAACACAACTACCAATTAAGGTTTCACAAAACAAAAAATAGATAAATAATTTATTTTAATATGAATCATCATCACGCTCTTGAGATCCTTATCACCTCTTCACCCATTACTACCTCGTGTCTTCGGGTCCACGTGTTTTGTTCATAATTTATCCCCTGATTTAGAAAAATTGTCAGCTCGGTCGCTCAAGTGTGTCTTTCTCGGTTATCTACTTTACATTGTGAGTCGTGTCAGTTAGGGATACACACCAGTAGTAAATTTCCCGATCGAGTCAATAAAAGAGTATCCTCTCCTTTTGCTTTAGTTCACTCTGATGTTTGGAGTCCCTCTCGTACTATGTCTACTTTAGAGTCTAAGTATTTTGTTACTTTTATTGATGATTATTCTCGTTGTACGTGGTTATTTTTAATGAAAAATAGAACTGAATTATTTTCCATCTTTGAGCAATTTTATAAAGAAATTAAAACCCAATTTGGAGTTTCCATTCGTACCTTAAGAAGTGATAATGCTCGAGAATATTTGTCTCATCAATTTCAAAATTTTATGGCTTCCAACGGTATTTTACACCAAATCTCATGTCCTTATACACCTCAGCAAAATGGGGTAGCCGAACGCAAAAATCGACATCTCATTGAAACCACACGAACCTTACTTCTCCATGGCAATGTTCCATTTTGATTTTGGGGGGATGCAGTCTTAACGACGTGCTACCTTATTAACCGTATGCCATCTTCTGTCTTTGATGGAAATATCCCCCATTCGGTCCTTTTTCCCGATACCTCTCTTCACTTATTACCATCTAGTGTCTTCGGGTCCACGTGTTTTGTTCACAATTTATCCCCCGATTTAGACAAATTGTCAGCTCGGTCGCTCAAGTGTGTCTGTCTCGGTTATCATCGGTCTCAAAAAGGCTACCGTTGTTATTCTCCCACACTACATCGCTACGTTACATCAACTGATGTTACGTTTTTTGAGTCTGTACAATATTTTAAACCTACCCATATAGCTACTGAGCCCTATCAGGACATTAATCCCGAACCTCCTCAAGTAGTTACTGAGCCCTATCAAGACATTAATCTTGAACCTCCTCAACTAGTTATCCCTCTCCCACCCACTCAGATTCCTATAGAACCTGCCGAGTCTACCCCCAACCTCCACGACCACTACAAACATATCAACATCGTCGTTTATCCTCGGTTGTGCCTGTTCCTGCTCCCATTACAGACTCTCCTCCGACGCCACCTCCGGATTCGGCCCTGTCACCTGAGCCTGACCTTCCCAAGGATATTCGCACCACCCTTAATCCATCTCCTCATTATATTGATTTGTGTTATCATTGTCTTTCACCTTTACATTACACTTGCTTGTCCTCCTTGTCTTCTGTTTCTATTCCTAAAACTACAGGTGAAGCATTATCTCACCCTGAGTGGAGGCAAGCAATGCTTGATGAGATGTGTGCTCTACAAGGCAGTGGTACTTGGGAATTGGTACCCCTACCTCATGGGAAGTCAGTAGTTGGGTGTCGTTGGATTTATACAGTGAAGGTTGGTCCTGATGGTAAGATTGATCGATTTAAGGCTCGTTTGGTAGCAAAGGGATATACTCAGATTTTTGGATTGGATTATAGTGATACATTCTCACTGGTTGGCAAAATGGCATCTGTCAGACTATTTTTCTGCATTGCAGCAATTAGACATTGGCCCCTCCATCAGCTTGACATTAAAAATGATTTCTTGCACGGTGATCTTGCCGAGGAGGTGTATATGGAGCAACCACTAGGATTTGTTGCTCAGGGGGAGTCTTCTAACATGGTTTGTCGGCTACACAGGTCCCTTTATGGTCTTAAACAGTCTCCTAGAGCTTGGTTTGGCAGATTCAGCTCAGTAGTACAAGAATTTGATATGATCCGCAGTGAAGCCGATTTTATCATCACTCGACTCAAGGGTGCATCTATCTTATTGTTTACGTGGATGACATTGTTATAACTGGTAGTGATCAGTAAGGAATACTCCAGTTAAAACAATATCTCTCAAATAAATTTCAGACTAAAGATCTTGGTAAACTTCGTTATTTTCTGGGTATTGAAGTAGCTCAATCCAAGGATGGTCTTGTAATTTCACAAAGAAAATATGCCATGGATATTCTTGAAGAAACTGGCCTACTAAATGCCAAGTCAGTTGATACTCCTATGGATCCAAATGTCAAACTCCTACCCAATCAGGGGGAGCCTCTATCAGATTCAAGAAGATATAGGAGATTGGTTGGAAAATTAAACTATCTCACAGTCACTCGTCCTGCCATTTCCTTTGCTGTCAGTGTGGTAAGTCAGTTCTTAACTTCTCCTTGCCAAGAACATATGGATGCTGTAATTCGGATTCTTAAATACATTAAAAGTGTACCTGGAAAAGGTCTCATTTATGAAGATAGAGGACATACTCAGATAATTGGCTACTCAGATGCTGATTGGGCAGGCTCACCCATAGATAGACGATCAACTTCCGGGTATTGTGTACTCATAAAAGGAATTTTAATATCTTGGAAGAGTAAGAAACAAAATGTTGTTGCAAGATCCAGCGCTGAGGCAGAATACAGGGCCATGACACTAGTAACATGTGAACTCATTTGGCTGAAACAGTTACTGAAAGAACTTCAATTTGAAGAGATCAGCACAATGACACTAATATATGATAATCAAGCTGCATTGCACATTGCCTCGAATCCTGTTTTTCATTAAAGGACCAAGCATATTGAGATTGATTGCCATTTTGTTAGAGAAAAGATTGAATCAGGTGACATCATCACCAACTTTGTCAAATCCAATGATCAATTAGCAAATGTGTTTACAAAGTCATTGCGATGTCCTAGAATTAGTTATATATGTAACAAGCTAGGTGCATTTGATTTATATGCTCCAACTTGAGGGGGAGTGTTAAATATTATATTAGAATATAAATAATATATATGGGCTGTAAGTATAAGTATTCTGGTCCGTTAGCATTACTGTAAATTAGGGTTATTTAATACCCTGTGTCTATATAAAGAGATTCCGCTGTGTAGTTGAAACACATGAGTTATTCTATATATGTCTCTCATTACTCTTTATACTTAACAATATATAACTATGATATTTTGAATTTAAATCCTAACATAACATTTAACTTAATATTAATATTTATTAATTAAATTAAAATGTATAGATGGTTTTTTAATCTACTTCTGTTATGAGAAAATAAACCTTGTAAATATCAAATTAATTAGTTAATTATTTGCATTAATTAATGTGTGTAGTCAGATGTGATGCATTAAGATATTTTCTACTTGTAAAATAATTTATCAATATATTTAAAAGCTGTAAACTACATGTTTTTTATGAAGACAAAGATCACCAATTATGGTCAATGCAACAAGATCAAAAAGAAGATCAAATATATTCATAATAAGCTTCAAAACCAAACAATAGTTGATAAAATATAAAGGTATATGATACAAACCAATATTTCAATTACATGAGAACAAGTCATAGTTACACATGCATTTAAAGTATTGTCAAAAGTCAAAACAACATTAACAAAGTATTTAAAATCATATTTTTGACAAAATACATAAGTGTATTCGAATACAGCATCTTGTATTCGAATACAATTCAAGTCAGAAGCAAAAATCTAAAAGTTGTATTCGACTACGACTATGTGTAGTCGAATACACTTCAAGTCAGTGGCCAAAATCTTTATACGTGTATTCGACTACACCCATATGTAGTCGAATACAAAGTAAGTCAGTGGCAAATTTTCACTAATCTGTATTTGAATACACCAATGTATATTCGAATACAAGATGTAAATTTTGAATATTTTTGAACGTTACAAAGAGGTGTATTTGAATACACATATCTTGTATTCGAATACAACTGGAAACAATACAATTTTTCAGTTCTGGAATGGCTCTAGAACATTGTATCTTTTCATCAAACCTCTTGGATCAATGACCACGAATCTGAAGGGATGTTTATGGAGTATAAATACCCCATAACTTTAGATAAAAAAATACACAATCCTTGAATCAATACCTTGAACAACTTTGAACAAAATTTTGATTTTTTACAAAGTACTTGCATTCCATTTTCATATCATTCTAAAAGGTTCTCAAGTACTTGAATTGTTATTGGATTGTTTATCAATATACATCACTTTATTCTTATTCAAATCTTATTGTATTACTTGTAAAAGAAAGTAGGACTTTCTAAAAGATAGCTTAATCTAAGATAGTGGTGTGCTATCTTAGAAGTATTGTTAGAAGTTTGTAGATAGAATCCCAGGGTGGGAGTTGTAAATTTTCTGACAAGTATTGGATTAATCTCTTGTGGTGTGCAAGAGGACTGGACGTACCCTTGGTTATAAGGGGAACCAGAATAAATCTTAAAGTGTCCATTTACTTTATCATTAGTAGGTATTTTATTAAACTCATAAAATTCAACTACCATATCACTAAAAACACGAAAATTTACTAACACCTAATTCAATCCCCCTCTTAGACGTATTTCTATACTAACAAAAGTATTTTAATTTTTTTTTTTATGATAAATGTTAATTTTTTACATTTATTAGTGAATATAATAATTTAAAAACTGTAACTTTTATAATAAGTAATGAAAATTTCAAAATTTTAACGTAAATTAATTTGTGCAATGTATATATTTTCCAATAAGTAACGTATATTTGCATATAATCACTTAAATGCTTATAAATAACAATATATAATAAATTAATTGAGTATGTTTGCTTATACTAAATAAAAAATAATTGAGCATGGAATAATTTATAAATAACTTTTGTTAATCATACTTATTGAATATACAAGTTTATTTATTAATTTTTAATTTAATACACTATATAAGTCTTTTGTTAAGTGTACTTAACAAGTCTTATTTTTGTTAATTGTTAGTTGTTGGCAATACAAGATTTAAAAAATTGTATTAGTTGTTTTCTTTAACCAGACCTCGTAATTTATTAATTGTATCTTGTTATTCAATCATGTAACTTTGATTTTCTTTCTTCTAAAAAACTATTGGTTTCCCTTAAATCTTGTAAATACATAAATTCCTTCAAGATCTTAAAAATCTTTTCGGTTATAAATCCATTAAAATTCTAGTTATAAAATCTTGTTCATAAAAATGTATACAATTCTTTTATCTTTTAAGTTTTTCAAGAATATTTTTTTAAAAGAAAATTAAAATCTTAATTCAATACAACCTTTTTAAAAAAAATTAATACATTGTAGACTTATTGTAACTCTTAATCAATACTACTTTTATATTATATTTTTCAATTAACTATTTTCTTTTAGCAACGGTTTTTTTTAATAAAAAATCGTAATAAGATATTTGAGCATTCTAATAAGTGGCAAACACCTCCTCCTTCCTCCAATTTACTTATGGATGTCAACTTTTAGGAATTCTTGCGATAAGTATTACATCGAGGGGAACAAGGATAGGGAAGAGGAGGAAAAAAAATATTTCCTAAAATATTTTGATTATGAGAATTTCACATTTCCTAAAATATTTTGAATATAATAATTTCCCATGTTAGAGATTGACAAAAAGATTATCATGGATGGCGTAAATAAAGACTTCATAAAAGGTCACACATTGAAAAAGTATTTTAAGTCAAACATTATTGACCTTTAAATCTTTATGTTTGGGCTTCCAAAAAAAGATACATCTTATTAGGATAGATTATATCACCAATTCTTATAAAAAACTAATTCATATGTCTATTTGTTTATAAAAAACTATAACAAAGACACAAACTTTATATAAAATTCTATAAAAATTCCAACCTTGTAATTATGTAATCTAATCATCTATGTTTACATATATTTTTAAAAGTTTATATATTTGTTTGAAATTATTTAATAAAGTGTCACATAGTTTTAAAAGTTTATTAAAATTTGTGGAGTTAATCTACTTATCAACAATTTTTAATTTAATAGTTGAATTGATAAAATTCATTATTTCCTATTTTTTCTTTTTATTTATAGTGAATATTATGTTTTTTTTCCAAAAATAAAATTAAAGAATCATATATTAAAGATTTTCTTTTTAACAATAATTTAATATTCATTCAAACAATAAATTTCTCTTTGACTAAATTCAAACAATATATTTAAATAATATTTTCAATTATATGCTATAATAGTGCCAAAATAAATTAAATGCTATCCTAAAAAGAAAAAGATATTTTATTAAAGAAAAAAATCGTATCTACTTCGTCACTAACAAAATAACATGCAGGGTTTGTGTCTCATACATAGAATGAAAATTCAATTTTATGAGAACTCAGAATAAAATCTCATAAACCAAACCAAAGTTAAAATTAAAACAAGCGCCGATTTTCAGATGTTACTGTCTACACAAATCAAAATCCCTATGTTACAATTTCCCCCAAATTCAAAACCCTAACCCTAACAATTATTTTTGGCCACAACATGAGCAATGAGATCGGACAGAAACCTCCACCGTCAATACTCGTTGGCAGATTCAAGGCTCTGTTGAAGCAACGTGAAGATGATCCAAGGCTTAGAAATTCGCAACCTCCTTCAACTGAAGAAATTGTTCAGATTTACGAATTGTTATTGTCGGAACTCACGTGTAATGTGAAACCTATCATTACTGATCTCACTATCATTGCTGAACAACATAGGGAACATGCTAAAGGAATCGCTTATGCTATTTGCGCTCGTATTCTTGAGGTTTTCTTTGTTCCTTTGTAATACTCAATACCATTCCGATCAAAAGCTATCGTTGTTTCAATTCTTGCAACTTCAATTGTTATCTATTTCATTTCTCTTATTTTTTATTTTTTTTATTTTACGAATTTACTTTCTTGCGCTTAGATAGTGAAAAGTCTCGATTTTTTTTTTCATGGGTTTCACAATTCTGGCGATTATTTGGAAAATTTTAATTTAAAGGAATCATTTTGATCATATTATAATATTAGTACCTTATAACAAATAACAAATGGTAAAATTTAGAGATTCAAGTAAGTATAGACACTTCAACAGTGAACAAGTTTGAGCACTTAAAACTCGATTTCAAGAACGTATAAAAGTAAAGTAGTCAGTGTTAGCAATGGTGGATGAACAAAAGTTGTCGAATAATTATTAATTAATGAGGTTCGTGGCCTATGGTGGATATAATAGGCATTGCGGCCAATGGTGGTTGGTACCGAATCTGCCATGGTAACGAATTTGACAACACTGGCCGTACTATAATATATTTAATTTTAAAGGATTAAGGCAGGTCTGTTCAAGTTGGTATACAGTATACCAAATCCTCACAGCTTTTCATTTCTGTGAGTTTTTGTGTGTATGTGTGTGTTATATGAGTTACATGTTTGAGTTTGCTCATAGTTTCAAAATGAATGAGAATGAGCAAGGCTGCAATTGACTGTTTAACAAATTCTTGAATTGTATTAGGCCTTGACAACCAACATACAACTTAATCGAATCTTTTTGAGGCAGACTAATTAAAAACCGTTTTATTATAATACAAATGCATTTCTTTTTTAAGTATATATGGGCATAGTTTTGTGATGTCAATGGGAAATCTCCAGTTTGATTATTGGCAAAATTGATACAGGGACTTTTACTAAAGTATTGTGTCTTAACCTAACCATGTGTCAATTTTGATTTTAGAGTTTAACATCAGTAATCTGTCCTCTGAAAATGGTAACTATGTAAGAATTGTTTAAAGACTTCGGTAAATAAATGTGCTCTAAAGTATTTTATAGTTGTTCTAAAAGCACAATTCATCATGCAAAATGATGTCACAACATGCTATTGAGGTTAATGAATGGAGAGTAACCTCTTTTTCTTTTCAATGATTTCATTCTCCATTTTAGTTGATAGTGTATAGTAGAAAACTAGTATCTCTATTATTATTCGAATCTCTGCTCTTTGCATAGTTATCCAATTGTTTGAAGCTATCTTTTTCCAGGTGTCAGCAGATCAAAAGCTTCCTTCACTCTATCTCCTGGACAGTATTGTGAAGAATGTTGGCCAGGAATATGTTCGATACTTCTCATTACGTCTACCCGAAGTAGGTCAATGCGAGTTGAATTATAAATTTAATTCCTAAATGATTTTATTCTGTTATTGAAACTTGTAGTTCTATTGTCTTCCAAGGTTTTCTGCGAGGCATACAGACAAGTTCAACCAAGTTTG
Organism: Cicer judaicum; assembly: GCA_037974835.1. Classification (NCBI taxonomy): domain Eukaryota; kingdom Viridiplantae; phylum Streptophyta; class Magnoliopsida; order Fabales; family Fabaceae; genus Cicer; species Cicer judaicum. The sequence continues at coordinate 1,755,274 of JBBPBS010000170.1, forward strand.
CATTCTGCTATGCGACATCTCTTTGGTACCTGGTCAAAAGTCTTCCCTCCCTCTGTCTTACGGAAGATTGAAATGCAATTGCAATTTTCTCAAGCTGTTAATAATCAACCATCCAGTGTTAATGCCCTCAGGGCTTCTGAATCTCCTCGACCAATTCATGGAATACATGTCAACCCAAAATACATAAGACAGATGGAACGCTCTACTTCAATTATGGATGGTGTAAGTTTTTTTTTCTTTTTCAAATCTGTACTCTTTATAAACTATTGTGGATGAGACTGCAGCACATTCACTTGCGGATTTAATAAGGATGTGTTTGGCATCGATAATTTGCATGCATTCGGAAGGAAAAAAAAACTGTTTACATGTAACCAGAACCCAATGTAATTTTTGTAGAAAATACCTTTATTTTGTGCAAATGCTCAGGATCTCGCTCAGCAATATTTTTTTTTTTTTAATTTTCTTTAAGGCAGTGAAAGTCATCAATGACATATTAGATACTTTTATTTCCATGTATCCAATTTTCACCTTGTTCTATGAGAAAGATTATATTGTATGTATTGGTATCGTCTGGAAACAAAGAGATCCTGCAAACTACTATAAGATGCATTCTGACAGTCTGTTGGTTTCATCCTCACAGGTTGGAGGTGAAAGGTTAGACTCAACAGGAACTGTAGGAAATGCAAATTTTGGCCTCGTAGGTAGTAAGATTCATCAATTTGTGCCAGGTAGAGTAGAAAGATCCTCTTCACCATCAAGAATTGGACTTGATAATAGGCATATGCCCTCATATATGGATGAATATGTAGCTGAAAATTCTGCTGTCAGGACAGTTGAGAGGGAATCTTCTCATCTTGCTGTTGATCATGGACTAGCTAAAGGATTAGGTAGGGAAGAAGAGTTGGGTGAGTGGCAGCGGAAGCAGTTTTCTGGTGATGGTCGGAAGAGGTTTCAAGCTTCTATGACATACAATCTTAGTAATGGACAACCGCGGCAAAATCCAAGAGCTCTAATTGATGCCTATGGTAGTGACAAAAGCCAAGAAACTTCTGGCAGTAAGCCTTTGTTAGTTGAGCGGCTGGGTAGAAATGGTATTGATAAGGGTTTGACAACATCGTGGCAGAATACTGAAGAGGAGGAGTTTGATTGGGAAGATATGAGTCCAACACTAGTAGACCATAGTAGGAATAGTGGTATCCTGCAATCAACTATTGGTTTCTCCTCAGAAAAGCCTGTTACTGTTGCAACCAGTGCAACTTCTTCGGTGTCAAGGATGTTTCCTGGTCTCAAGTCTAATGTTGAGTACCGTCCACCAGTCTTGCCGGCAACTTTCGAAGCAAGACACTCTCTAAATATGCATGGTCTTCGCCCTCCCAGCTTAAATCCTGTATTTCCATTGAAGAATCCTGTTAGGAATCCGTTCGAATCAATAAATGCTAATGGTACCATTGTGAGTCATGGTCTAATTAGACCTTTTCCTATACATGAACAATCGTTGCATAGTGTTGAGAACAATGACATCAGTAAAAGAAACCTGCATCAGTTACCTAATCAGCTAGCTGGTCTGATTTCATCTAACCCGCCAAACAGTGGACCAACACCACAATTACAGTTTTTTCCATCTCAGGATCCAGCAGCATCACAATTTACTTATAGGGGCTCTTTGCAAGGACATGGTGCTGCTATTAGTACCCCCATGCCAAATGCACGGCCTGTTATGCCTCTCCCTTTGCCAGGCCAAAGAATCCCAAACAACTCTTTACATTTCCAGGGGGGAGCTTTGCGACCTTTACCTCCAACCGGCCCACACGCTCCATCCCAGATGTTACCTCATCCCAATCCTAGTCCTTTTGTGTCAAGCCAACAGCCAAGTGGTGGATATTCTAATTTGATTAGTTCACTCATGGCCCAAGGTGTAATCTCATTGGCTAATCAAGCCCCTACACAGGTAACTAAATCTATCATAAGTTAATTTTTTATATTCCCATTTTCTTTCCATTTTTGATTTGATTGCAAACAAATTTTGTAATTAAAATATGTTATACGTTTGTAGGATTTTGTTGGAATTGAGTTTGATCCGGATATTCTGAAGGTTCGTCATGAATCTGCAGTCAGTAGCTTATATGGTGATCTTCCTAGACAGTGCACAACTTGTGGCCTCCGATTCAAATCCCAAGATGAACACAGCAGTCACATGGATTGGCATGTGACTAAGAATCGTATGTCTAAAAACCGTAAACAGAAGCCCTCTCGCAAGTGGTTTGTGAGTGAGAGCATGTGGCTTAGTGGTGCAGAGGCATTGGGAACTGAATCAGCTCCAGGTTTTTTGCCAACCGAAACCGCTGAGGAAAAGAAAGAAGATGAAGAGTTGGCAGTTCCTGCTGAAGAGGACCAGAATACATGTGCATTATGTGGAGAGCCTTTCGATGAGTTTTACAGTGATGATACGGAGGAGTGGATGTATAGAGGAGCTGTATACCTTAATGCGCCTAATGGGATAACGGCAGGCATGGACAGGTCGCAGTTAGGTCCTGTTATTCATGCTAAATGCAGATCTGAATCTACTACGTCCCCATCCGAAGATTTTGTGATGGATGAAGGGGTACGTGTTTCTCATATTATGACTGATCTATGCGTTTGTCTAGTTTTTGTTCCACTTTAACTCATTGACAAGCATTTTGATCCTTAGAACAATACTGGTTGTAGAATTGTGCAACCGTGTTATTAATTTGGTGCTGTAATTTTTTGTCTTCAAGTGTGAATTTATATTGTAAATTGCACATTTTGGATGAAATGCAAGTGCAATATCCTGTGTTTTTTTTTTCTGTCTTCTTCTATGCCATGTTTTGCATGATTGCAACCCTAGGGGTGGTAATTTTGCTTGAACCACTCTAGTTAAATTTAAAAATTGCAAATATTTGTGCATGTGGACTTGTGAATGTGTTTATGTGCTTCAAGCATTCTTCAGCAAATATTTATTCTTTTGTTTTCCTTTTTGTATGCAGGGCACCTTTGAAGAAGGCAATCCAAGAAAACGAATGCGGGGCTGACTAAAGTTGACCAGTTTTGTTCGCTGTAACTTATGAATTTCGGATTAATGTATGCTTTTACAATTTTTTTTTGAAGTAGAGCAGAATCTTCTTGAATACATGGCCTCTTGCCTAAATCATGTACATGTATAGTTGCTCCTGTAACATGCATATTTTATTGCAGTCAAAGGTTACATTTAACCTGCAAATTTTCAGTTCCTTACATTTATTGTCCCCAAAAACCTTTCAAAATTGTTATTTCTATTGCATTATTTCTGGGATGGAGACCGGGGAGCTAGAGGCTTTGTACTGGAGCAGTAATTACCAGGAGGATCCATGAGCACTTACTGTTTGAATTGTTGTATTCAATATAAATGGTGCATTTATGAGAAAGAATATAACAGTTATTTGATCTTTTTTTTTCCTTCTATAATTATTTCTGCTAGACATTTTATTTTACTGTCAATGGCTCTTTCTATTAGTGTTATTTTGCTTTTAGTTTTGTTGTTCCAATGAATGAAAATGAAGAAAAAAAAAAATTCTAGGGTCAGAGATGGCGTCACCAATGAGATGACATTGTTTGAGAAAGTGACGATGGTGAAAGAAGTGGCATAGTCATCATGGATTATTCATGGACTAACTTCTCGTGGTTAACATTGATGTGTAGTAGGAAAATGATACATTGCAGTTGTAAGCTTATATGTTGTGAAGAACTCAATTGTGCTTGCTCTTTTGTTATTTTGTTTTTGTTATTTTTATTTGATTTTCCATTAAGATGCGTCTTTCTTGCATTTTGCATAATCATATTACCTCCATGTTCTCAATGTTCACTTCAAGTTAGACAACAGTGGTTCGTGTTATTACACTATAATAATCAATAACTTTGTCCTTAAAAGAGATTTCATTAATTCACTTTACTATTTTAGTCTACAATATTGATAAAAAGCACATTAGTTGGAAAAATAGGATCGTCTTACACAAGAATCAAACCATAGCAAAGTTGACTTAAATAAGCAAATGAATGAAATAAACAAACGGAAACATAGCCATAATCTAGTTGTCTGGCTGATCAAGGGTGTTGATAGACGAAGAGTAATTCGGTTTTCTAGATTAAAAGTTAAACATTAGAGTTTCAAAAAATTACGGTAAAAAAATTCTAAATTAATTGATAATTGTTCATCCGTTCAATCAAACACACTTAATAGTTCATGAAACAATTGATTATAACTCGATTAAGTAGTTTCGACTCACTATACAATGATATCGTGGAATAGTGAATTTTCAAAGACATATTTAATCAATTATTGAAACAATTAATATCAATATTCTCTAAATGAGGTCTTTTATTTCATTGTGTTTTCAAACGCATTTTTAATAAATTATTGAAAGTCGAAACAATTAGTACGTGTTTGAAGAAGAAAAAAAAAAAAACAGTACCCTCTTACATTTATTCCTCCTCTCCAAATTGTAGCTTCAAAAAGTTACTGTATCGCACGTCTAAACAGTCTATCAATTAACACCAAACTTGATTAAGGTGAAATAATTCACGTAGTTTACTCGTAATTTGAAGAAAAAATATAACTTAATAAGGTAAAATAATAAAAAGAAGGTATTAGTATCACTAGTTGACTCACCAACACCGCGTTTCTCCAAAGGAGAGAACATCGCTCAATCTAACTATCTATCATCATTCACCACTTCATTTCATTCTCCAGAAAAAAACCCAAACCCCCATGTCGCTCTCCGCCACCACCGTGTTTCTACTAACACTGGTGGCGCTAACTACCACCACCACCATCGCCACCACCACACCAATCATAGGTCTAGACTCATTTCTAACAGATCAATCTCGCATCGATCCCCAATCCACACAAGACTCCTTCACTACTCTCCCATCCACCATAAAAAAATCTCTCTCCAATCTCCACCCTCTCTCCCTCTCTCTCTCCCTCTCCCCAATCCCAATCTCTCTCACTCTTCACCTCATCGGTGATTTCCCTCCCAACACACATTCTCTCCTCTCTTCCTATCTATCTCCTCTCCCATCTCCCTTCCACGTCATCTCCCCTTTCTCTCATCTCTCCCACACTCTCTCCCTCTCCCATACTCTCCACCTCCACGTCACCAATTCCCAAACCCAAACCCTCTCCAATTCCATTTCCCAAACCTTAACCTCACTCTTCCAAACCACTCCTTCCCCACTCCGAACCTCACTCCTACCCTTCCCCTATTCCTCCATCGATAAAATCATTAACGAACATTTCCTTTCCTTATCTCCCAAACCTGAAGGCTTTCATCTTTACCTAATTAACCTCCCCAAACCTAAAACCGATCCTATCACAAACACGGTTAAACCCTACGCTTACACCTATACCTCCACCGCGTCGGATAATTCCTCTCCCGGTTTCACTAACTGTCTTGGAACCTTCTGGACTTCTAAAAACCGTTATTTCTGGATCGATCTATCCGCCGGTCCCGTCGATTATGGTCCGGCGATATCCGGCGATGGACTTATACCGAAAGGAGAGTTTCATCCTTTTGCTACACTCCACGGCCGGCCGAAATCGCAGAAAGCGTTCGCGGCCGACCTCGCTTCGCTCGTTTGGAGTGCTTATCAGGTTTTTCTAACCCCTTCTTTGAGAATTCCTGTTGTTTTTGAGAATAAGCTTGTTGTTCAGTTTATTCATGTTTATTCCGGTGAGGAGAGTGATAGGGATATGAAAGGATTGGATTGGAAATTGATTGAGAAGAGTTTTAGAGATGAGAGTGATGGTAGTGGTAAGGTTTTGTTAGGGGATCAAAGTTTGAGTTTTAAGGTTTATGACATTAAATATGATGAGTGTTCCATTTGTTCGTTTGCGGTTTCTAGGTCGATTAATTCCTATACTTCGAGGTTTTTGTTTGATAATTATACTTTGATTGTGAGTGAGTATTTGGATTCTAAGAGGTTGCATCAGATTTTGTCTGATAATGTTGATGAGATAAGGAAAATCGGTGGGATTCCCGAGGAGGATTCCGGTAGGGTTGTGCCGGTTTATGTTTTTGATTTGGATTACACTTTGTTGTTGATGTTGGATCGGTATCATCAGAGTGTTGCTTTTAAGGATATGGTGATTGCGGTTAGGACTAGGAATACTCAGACGGTGAGTGATTATACTTGTAATGGACGTCATGTGTTTGTGCATACGAGGGAGCTTGAGAGACCTATTGTTGGATCAGTTCTTCAGAGTATGTGGGGGGTTTCTCCGACACATTTGAATTGGAGTCCTTTGCATAATAGTACTTTGGTGGATTATACTTGGAGTATGGGGCAGACGCCGTTTGGTCCGTTTTCGGAGATTTCGTCGTTGTCTTTTGTGCAGAAGGATGCTGCAAGGAGGAATGTTCTTTTGACATCATTGAATTACAGTGTGATGAGTGCTATTGATGTTCTGCAGTCTATAGAGATGCACGGTGGGGACAGGAATCTGATCAGGCAGAATCAGCACGATGAGTTTGTTCAGAGATGGAACCTTTTCAAGTACAAGCTCAACAAGGCGGTGTCTGCGTTGTCGCATTTGGATTACGAGAGGACTTTGTTTTACTTGAGGTCTTCTGATCATGATCTGTTTGCCATTCACTCCATGGTGTATCATGCCTCTCAAGAAATTGAGGCATCTCTTGTGTGCTTTAAGGACCCTCCCTTTCCATGGGTTTCGATCTCAACTTCTGCCGCGGCTTTCCTCGCCCTCTCTTATGTTTATGCAAAGCGACATAAAATTTTCAGAAATAAAAGGAAGCAATTTTGATGCTGTCACAACAGGAAAGAAGTTTTGTATGATTTTAAGAAAGCCCAACATGTATCATTGTACAAGAGGTATGCAGATGGATTTGATATTTTCCTACTTTGGTTGTTCTTTGTTAACAGTTTTTTTAGGGAGTTATCTTACCTTTTCAGTATGATGATATAAGTTTATCATTTCCATTTATTAGAAGAACACTAGTAGATTGGAAATCCTAGCTTTAAATATGTGAACACATAATAAGAGAAATACAAAAGAAAATGATAGACAATCGGATCTTAAAACATCCAAAGACAGCTATGAAAAGCTTTTGTTATCGATAAATTATGAAACTGGCTCCTGTAAATTACTAGGATATATCTGATTGTAGTTGTCAATTAAAATATTTGAATGAAAGCAACTAACAGAGTATAAATTAAAACTAACAGAGTATAAATTAGATGAACAGTAGTGTGCTACAGTATCATAACAGTCAGCACATTAAGTATTGCTGTAGTATGACCAAAAGTACACCCAAACTGCAACATAACCCAATGTTTAATTTCAAGTGACCCAGTTTGTCCTGCAGCTTCTGCTTTCCACTTGCCATGACTGATTAAAGCGGGATCAACTACATAATTTGTGGTTTCTTGTTTCTTTATGGGTTTATTCTAGAATAGGTTGGAAATCTTCATGCTGCAGTGTCTCTAAACGTTATTCATCATGAAGTTGAACAAAAAGCAATTCAGCATTTACATATAATTTACCAGCGATCGTCCCTTCGGCCGCATCATCCATGTTTTTGATTTTCAGACATGTTAAGGTTCATTAATTTTTGCATAAAACTAAAATAGAATGTATAGCAACTCTGATGCTTTATTGAAGGACAAGGTTGGGTTGCAGCTTGGTAATATCATATATTAGTGGTCTAGTGATCAATTAACTGATTTTTGCACCTCCTAGTTTGGTGGTTGAAGTTAGATTCAAATTGAATGATAGAATTATGTTCTGCAAGTGCAGAATTCATGAGTGGCAGAACCCAATGCTTCAGCAGCATTTTCATGATGAAGGCTTGTAGGCTTTTGTACCTCTAAGTGTTAAGTGGTTGAAAGATGTACTATGTGCCATAGATGAAAACATACAAACAGTTTATTTCTCGTGAATTCCTATTTTGGTATGAATAATATATGTTGTATGATTGTATCCGTTAACATATCAACCTGGATATCAATACCGAGCATGGTAGCACATGTTCTCCCTGACCTTGAAAAGTACAAAATTTGATCTTCATTTAATGTTGTTTGTTTTTATCAGTGGAAACATTGAACATTGTAATCGTTCATTAAAAACGTTTATTTATTTTTGGATTGAAAAAACATATTTCAATCCTGCCTATTACACTTCGAAATGGGAACTGTTGTTGCAAACGTTAAGAATTCAGAAAATTATTTGAGGACAACTTTTTTGGAGTCAACTCCCCACCCAAATTATCTGTGTGTGCTTTTTGCTCATCATGCAACACACCGTTTAGCTTAATTGAGATCCGTCATTGACTAAAGACGTCGCCAAAGTAGTCATTATACGACTTGGGCAATCCTAGGCTTTTAGAGTTAGGCTTAAAGTTCAAAATTTTAAGACCGTATCCAATCAAGCTAGATCTTGTTAACTATGGCTTGCATGTATATATTCTGGGACGATCAAGCTTAGTATTTTAACCAAGTAGTTTTTTATTTTCAAGTCCAAAACTGAAAGTTATTCAGATCTATGCATAGAAGTAATTCAATGTTACAAAGAAGGAATTCACAATTATTGTTCTACATGTTTCCTCTAGTGATGGTGCTGTGAATTCTATAGCACTTGTTCACCTTGACTACGAAGACTGACACTTCTTTTTTAAAATCTAGCCAATTCAAAAAATATTGAGTACATGTCTCTTGTATTTCTAAGTTGTCTTTTGGAGTTTCAGAAAGGGGATATCCCCAATTCCATCACAGAAGATCCCATCCAACTCATCATCATCACTTGCTGTCTGTTGTTGTTGACCCTTTGTGTCTTCCCCATTAGTTTCATCCCCAGATATGTTCAAATTCTTTTCAACTAAGTCTCTAAATATTGTTGAGCGGAAAAGGAGCCCAAGTGCAGTGGGAGAAGAAGACGACTTAGTGCTGGAGATTTGGTATGTTTTATCTTCAAACACTGCATACTTTTGAGGGGAATTCAGATAATCTGAATTATAGGTACTGCTGTGGTGGGACAAGGATTTTGGCCCCTCTATTGGAGAATAATTAGATAGCGATGCCACTGTCTGAGATTCTGGCACTTCCATTTTTTCAAGTTTTGTTTCTGAGATATTTCCCACTGAAGATTTTAACCACCTCATGTACGTACTCAAGTCGAAGTTGGTTATAGCATGGCTTCCTCTGTACTCAATGGCTGCTATGTCATAAGCACGAGCAGCTTCTTCTTGGGTGCCTGCGTTTGGGAATGTACAGAGATTTGGTTAAGTAGATGTTCTTAGAGGGTAATGAATGACAGAAACATATCGTTGTTTGTGTATGTCTGCATGATTTGTATCCCTATGATGGGCTATGAAGATTCAACTTACTGTAGGTGCCAAGGTAGAGATACTTGTTTCCAAAAACCCTTCCGATTCGTGCTTCCCATCTACCGTTATGGTGGTGCCTGCAATATACCAATTATATTAGTAAAGTTATCTTCATTTACAACATCTTAGAATGGCTATATATTCAACCATCATCTGTTTCACCTTGCAACACCCCTATACTTTGATGCGCCTCTTGAGAAGCCACTGCTCTTTCTGTAAGATAGAAAAAGAATCACAAAAGGGTGAAAAGGCTGTGATAAACTTATCTTAGGGGCGTCTTGTTAGGACTTAGATTAGTAGCATTTGTTACTAGAAGCTAGTTATTAGTTAATTAGGTTGTTAGTTATTAGTTATTGAGGTAGTTAGTTGCGTCGTTATTGTTGTTGTATTGATTATTTTAATAGGTTAGTTGTTTTGAATTCTTTTCCTTTATTCTATATCATAACAATCAGGATATAAAATAAAGGGCAATGATTCAAAAACAACTAACCTATCAAAAAAGAATAATAGAACAACAATAACAACCTACCAACAACTAACTAGTAACTAGCTTTTAGTTACAAATGCTACTAATCTAAGACCTAACATGCTATATATTGTAAACACTTCTAACAGGAATAAATCTTTCTTAGGTACTTCCCTTGACATGATCAAAGTCTTAGTCTTACCTCCTTAAAGTTGCTAAATACTCTTCTTTTGTCATAGTTTGCATTATCTCCACCTGTTTATCATAATCTGAGACCTGTTGGAAGTATAAGGAGCACTGAATGAATAATCTGCATTTAAGCATTAAGTAAAATATGTGTGTTATCATTTTTAGGTGACAGATATCGTCATACAGGAAAATTGGTGACAGTCAATGTTCCCCAGTACTTTATTGCAGCTAAATCATATGCTCTGGCTGCTGCTTCTTCTTCATCATAAGCCCCTGCGGCATTTGAAAGATAGTTTGTCTTTGTCTATAAGTAATTAACAGTGATGAAAGCGAAATATTTTGGTCTTCTAATAAAGTTACTTACCAAGATAAACTGTTGGTCCCAGTAGCCAATTCCAAAGGAAAAGTTTGAAGATAAAAACGCATTTTTATGTTAGAATGGATAACAAATGCTTTTGAATAAATGAAAACATTAACCAATGAATAAGAAAAAATAAGCAAAGAAGAAGCTGATGCAAAGGCCTAGGAGGAGTAACCCTACCTTGCTTCCCTTTCTTCTTTTGGGTCATGTTCCAAGAGAGTTTGTCCCATAAGTGAGCTTCATATCGACCCGTCCATCTATGTCTGTTTGTTCAAATTCGAATTGGAATTAACAAAAGAAAAAGAAGAGTTAAAGTGAATGTTTGACATCTATTGGAAACTATAGAGCAAGGTAATCTCTTCTTCATAACCTGCTAACACCACGAAATCTCGAACTTCGCTTTGTTGTGCTTGTAGTAGAATTTTGGTAAACATGTTGCTTCTGATCTTGGTTATCCTCAGAAGTAAGTGCAGCTACCACAGGCTCTCTTCGACGTCTCTTGGCAATTACTTGAAAATCATCGTCTTCCATGGACATGCAGCTAGTTCTTTTGTTCTCCTCAATTTTTATCATCATTTCCATTTCTCCTATGACTTGTGTCTACCTTATGGGTAAACTTTTTTCCTTCTTAGTCTTCCTTGACTTGTTGCATGTGTAGATATGTATCTTAAGCTTGCATACTTGTTTTGGAACTAGTTAGTTCGGTTTTTGTCTTGTAATAAATTAAGGAATGAAGTTAAAAACAAGGGGACGTCGATTACGGGGAATTCAAGGACAAATTTATGTTGCCCTGTTTGCTAGCCTAAGTCCAAGTGTTGTGGATTTACTTCATATTCGTGCATGTATGTATGATTTATGTAGGAGGATATAAGACAATCTTTAGGTGCAAATCAACAAAAATAAACGTGTCTAAAGTGAGGGTTGTTTAATACTAATATTTCGATTATCAATTCTATGAGTTTGTTTAATACTAATGTTTTGATTTTCAATTCTTTGAAAGGCCAAATACATATTTAAATCTTATTTATAATTATAATTAGATTGGTCAAAGAAAAAAAAAATAATTGCATCCCTAAACATTAAATAATATGCAATTAGTTAGTACAAGTTTTCTATATAATTTATAATTTGATTTCTAAATTTTTTTGATTTCTAGATTTTAAATAATTTATAATTAAAAATTATGTAGAAATTTAAAAACTTGACCAAGAATGTTTAACAAATCAAGGAAGGCTTAGGGATATCTCAAACGAAAAAAAGTTTGATATGTTAGCATTTTCACACAGCAATGCTACGTTATGAATAAAATATAATAAATCTGATATGTAGTTTCATGATGTGGTTCATTTTAAAGTAGATTGAAAAAATGACGATAATCCATCTATCATGATTAAAAAGCATTTTTATTTTTTATGAACCTCGAGCTTTACTTGATGTCTTTTAGTTTGATTCTGTTTAGAAATTCCGGCCAATGATTCTTAACTTTTATTTGAGATCAGTATAATATTAATTCTATTAAGAGTTAGCTAATTAAAAAACATTCGTCAATAAAATTATTTGTTGTAAATGTGATGGTTTGTTCTAAATATGCTTATAAAATTGTGATATTTATGTATGAACTTGTCTCTTCTAAAATGAATAATTTACTTTAAAGAATAAAAATAATAATATTATTAATTATTGATGATTAAATGAATTATTAATATTATATTAACATAATTAATTATAAATAATTATAATATCAACTATTAATTCATTAACGTACTTCTATTAAATATGAAATGAGGTTATAAAAGTAAAACAAAAAATTAAACATTTTAAAATGTGGGATAGACAAAAGTTTCCAAACAATTTCTTAAACATAATAGCACTAGACAGTATATACTAGAGGGTTTTTTGAACTTGATGCCAATACATGATTGAAACCAAACAAATTGTTATAATCAATGCATATCCAACTCGCCGCGAACATGAATACATTCACATTGTTTTATGCATTTTGTTTGTGACCAAAAAGGCCTGAGAAAGAGTTTGTCGTTTATCGAAAAGATCTTTAAATAAAAAAGTTATTTTTTTCCTCGATTACTATAGCATACATGAAAATTAATAAATTTCAAATATATTTTTAAGATCATCCTAACAACTGTTCTAAAAATAAGACTTTAAGAAAAAAATTGTTTGAAAAATATATAAATTACTTCCTTCGTTTTTCCAAATTTTGATTCTTTTAAATTTAAACATATATATTAAAAAATAATAAATTTAAATTAATTTAGTATTTTTATTTTTCATTTATTAAATAAAAATAAAATTCATTTAATGTATATTCTTAACTTTTTAAAGGTATAAAAGTAATTACATCTTGATCTTCTAAAAAAACTAAATTTTTAAGATAAAAATAACAAGTTAAAAAGGATGAAACATCAGAGATTGAATGAGTAGTAAATATTATCAAATAATAAATGTTTAATTTTTAATAGACCTTAATAACATAATGATTAAAGAATCCATTAAAATAAAATTTGTCTTGAAAGTACAAGTACTTATCAAAATAATAGATACTACATTTTTTTTATAAATTTTCTCTTTTGATTGCTTAATAAATATCTCAGTTACACTTTTATTTACTTTCTCTCATTGTTCATTTAAATGTAAAATAATTGATAAATTAATTACACAATAAAAAAAGTAATTAATAAATCTTTAAAGAAAACCAATAGAAAAACAGAAACAAATTGTTTTGTTAAAAAACGATAATTAAAAAAAGGATGTAAGGATTGAGTATATGCTGTTGTGATTACTGTTTCTTGAAGTTATCATTTCCCAATATAATCTTGCATGTAGAATGAAGCATATATTGCATCCACATTGGTATCTCATATGGACGGAGTTTCCTAAATTAAAAGGCAATTTTATTACGGCCTTTGTCTTGTAAGTGACCCATTTGAAGATTTAAAAAGGGATAATAATATTGTTAATAAACTACTTTTATCAACTATCGGTACATTTACCATCACTATTAAATATTAATGCAAAATAGAATAAAGTAAATTAAAAGTCATGTATATAATATTAATTAGATGACAAAATTGAAAGAAAAAAAGTAGTACAACCTCCATTCTTTTTAATTGTTGATTTAAGTCAATTTGCACAAATAAGTGAAATCATTAAATTTTGCTACTTTACATAAGACTCACTGACTCACTGATATTTATGTTTCTTTATTTTTGTCATAACCCTAAGAGTTCTTTAGAAGAAAAGGGTCATCTAGTCCAAAGATAAATAAATTATGGACAAGGATTGCTATGATTGAAATTAAGATACTCTTGAACGAAACTTCACTCAAGCTATTCATATAACTATGCCCTAATATTCAAAACAAGGAGTGATCCAAATCATTAAGCAAAACCCACCCTAACTACCCTTGTTGCAAAACCTAATAACAACATAATATAATTTAGGATAAGCATGAATACAAGAATGCCATAGAAAACCAAATGAAAGAAATAAATTGATATATATACCAATTTGGGAGCCATCAAGATTAGTCACTTATAATTGTCAAGAAAAAAAAAAGATTATTCACTTATAAGTCATCAGACTCATCACTGTTACCATCAGACATAGAACCCCAAAATTTTGAAGGTGGTTCATTTTCTAATTTAGTAACAGCACTTGTAGCATTGCTGAAGTCCCTGTTTCTCAAAACACCTGTATCATTATAATGACTAGCAGTGATAATTCTAAATCCATCTACAGCTATGCCATCACAGCCAGAGCTACTAATGTCTTCTTCCTCTTCATCTAAACAGCAAAGTAAGGAATTTGTTTGTTCAGCAGTCCCAACTTCCCATACATTTACATAAGCATCATTAGGGCCACCAGTAACTATTTTGTATGAATCCATATGCAGTTGAGTTACTGGCCCGGAATGTCCGTCCAACTCGGCTATCGGTTCTGGCTTTAGTAATGCTTGATTTTTTCTAATATCCCAAAGCATTGCTCTGCAGCATTTTAGTTTTGGTAAGTGTTCATCCATTAAATGAATATGAACTACATATAACTTCACTAAAAATATGAATGTCTGAGTGCCGGTCGAAAATCAAATTGGCAAATTTATTTTTTAAATTGAAACACCTTGGGTCGTTAAAGACTCTGATATGACACATTAAATGAAACATGTGAACCTTCCACTTTGATCTCACATTAGTAAAAACTTATGTGACATTAAATTCATGTATTTCACAAGGCCACCACTTTGAGATTCAAACACATAAAATAATTTTACCTAATAAATTTCATGTAGAATTTTGTCTCTAGTGGTGTGACATTGATGCGGGAACCACATAACTTAACAAAGAGACTATTTTGACTAACGCGTTACAATTTCAAAGAAGAATTTGCCTATTCGCAAAACTTCGGGACTATTTTGACTGACAGCCACAATTTTAAGGACTAATTTGCTTCACTGAAAAAAAAACTAAACATAACATGACATTTCATTCTGTTAAGCCATTTTTCTTAACACATGGTAAAAATAACAAATGATCCAAGAGCGATTCACTAATTTATATGGTTAGTTTAGCCACACAACAACAAAGTTGCTTCCCAAATAGTAATACCTGCCATCACCGCCTGTGCATATTAAAGATTTTGAAGGGACGACGTCAAATGAATACAGCTTTGGTTGATGGATGGATGCTGTGATAACTCTCTGCATTGTCCTTAAATCAACTGCAGTGACAGAGGAACCGGCTGCCACATACAACAATGATTCGTGGCATTTCATGTTTACAGGTGCGCCAGAAACAGAAGTCATTCCCACACAACAGGACGAGCGGACAGATGATGATGTAGCCGTATCCCAAACCCTCACCTATTTAGTTTGGACAAGATACCATTCAAAAATAATTTCTAGACTCTTTGTTATACATACTCAACAAACTTATCAAACAATCAAAGCATTGACAGAGAATAAATGAAAATTCAAAAATCAACAAGACAAGAATACAAGAGAAAACCTTAGAATCTCTTGAGATGGTCACCAAAAGTGAAGTTTTGTGCCTGAGAAATGAGAACAGGAAGGATCTATCATCATTCATAGTTGAAGGAGCAGACTAGTAATAATGAGTAAACACTGGTCAGATGTTAAACATGCAAAACATCTTATTTGTTGACAAATTATATAGAGCTTAACTACTTACCATTAAATACACATATGGTATAAGCAAATTACTTTCTATTTTCTTTGTAGTGCTGATAAGTGATACTAATGAACAAATAGTAGTATTCAATCCATAATTTAAAAATACAGTTTTTTTTTAAATGAACACATTTACTTTATAAAACAGGTAAAGTTCCAGTCAGATATATCTCTACTAGAAAAATCATGATACCCCAAATCAGTATGAGTAAAATGAAATAAAATAAGTTCCATCTAAAAATTCAATATGAGATCATTCTTGTCAAACACTCTAGTTAACTCTTAACCTCTTACAATTTTACGAGCTTAGGATGTGTAAACATGTGTCCATTTACAACAAATTCTTTTTTGATTATGCAAGATGCAAACTCCATGTTATAAAGATTGGCAAAGTTTTAAGCAGAAATTTCTAAGTTAGTTTTAGTGTGCAGGAAAGTTTAATCAGTTGAATCACTGAAACCAGCTAGCTTGCTAGGCAAAACATACAAGTGAAAATTATAAAAAACTTTAGTATTCAATTTTCACCAATAATGCATCCCTAATTAAAATATATCCATAAGGCAGGATATAAATCAATAGAAACTAATACCAATGAAACTCCTTCTAGTCTCGAATATAAACAATGAAAAACCTAGCTTTGATGGTTAAAAAATATAAACAAATCTTAACTAATTTTACCCTATTGATTATTAATATCTTTCCTAAAATACCCTTCAAATGATTTAGAGTTTAAGATTCCACTAACAATTTATGATGAAACAAAATCCAATGAAAGGTTTGGAGAGTGCAATTAAATTTATTATTACATCAAGAAATTTAATTATATTAACTAATTTTCTTTCAGTGTGTTAACTGTGAAGTATTATTTTTTAGTTTATATTTGAGACCAGAGGGAGTAAAATGTATAGACATACGGCATGATAACCAGCCAGATGAAATCCAAACAGAAAAGAATATTGCAATTTGTGCACCTAAATGCTACCCATCATTTCCTTATCCTAACATTGGTGAAAGGAAAGTAACAGTGAAAGATGAACTCATACCCGGAAACTGTCATCAAATTTACAGGCTTTTCATGTCCATACAGCGTAGCCTTCAAAGCACGCTGCCCTCTTTTTCCGCTTGAGCTAAGGGACCACAATCGAACAGTACCATCTTCTCCTCCACTTGCCAAGACTTTGCTGCTATCCTCTCCCAACAATTTATTTGATAGTGACAACACTGGACCATTGTGACCTCTCAAGCACCGCAGACAAGAACCCTACAAAGTAAGGATGAAGAAACATTAGACATAAAATAAGACACATGACATAAACAATATCTTGCACCAATATTGAGGTTCAGCTTGCATAACTGTATTCAAGAGATAACTGTCAAAAGCAAATAGTGCTTTCAAGGAGCAAGCATAAGTGACAACCAACACAGAAATCTTAAAAGGCTTTATCTTTTCTGTTTTAGTTTTGTTTGTTTGGTAGAATCCTGATATCACTTAAAATGCAACATAAGCAATAAAAACTTAAATTCTAACACAACAAATTCCGGTACTATTTATTTAATTACTTTCTATTCTACGAAGAAAAAGGGATATCAACATTGCTACATATCCCATCATACCCCTTCTCTATCAAATTCAAACATTGTGAAAACTATAGTATTTTCGTTACTCTCTACTTTCCATCTTACCTTCTTAGAAAGCGCTAAACAGGCTAGTGAACAACATGATAAAGAATGTGTATATAAACATGAGGGTTTCATACAAATTTTCTTAAAGTAAGCAATACCTTTGACCACAGACGAATGGAGTGATCGCAGCATGAGGTAACCAAAACATTTTGCTCCCCCAAGGAAAACAACCTGCAGTTTCAGCAAGTGTGTTAGCCTTTGTTAAAATCAGAAAAGTGAGGTCAAAGTACGGTTAAAAATTAACGAATAAATATCCGGCCCATCATATGCCTGTTCAGATTATTTTATGTATCAAATACAGCAAATTATTTAGAAATTAATTCACCATCAATAAAAGTAATAATAATGCAACACAGGTTACCTCATACAAGTGATTCTTGCTTTATGATCACTCATTGTATGGACAAAACCTATTGCTCCCTTTTGACGGTCTTCAAAATTTATCACTCCTGCAGTTGAGCCCTAGTCAACAATCAATTACAATCATCAAAGCTAATGCAACGAAGCAAATATCAAGAAGGCCACTGAAAGAGGTTATTTAGGCTTATTTCATATTTCATAACATAAATAATGTTTAGCATGTAAAAATAACTTGTAACATGTTCACAAGTGTTTTTAGAATAAACTGACGATAAAACCACTCAAGTGATTAATAATGAGTTTCAGTTAAGGTCGAATCAATTGAGAGCACCTGAGTTTGAACCCTAGCTAGAACAATCTTTAATTAGACTTTCCTTACCTCCTAGCCGAATTATGGATTACTAGGGTCTCTTTCCCCCTAGGAACCAAAGGTATTATGTCTTAATGTTCTTTCCTAATATACCAACACAAATATCTACATGATGGAATATAATTAGATGTCTCCGTGAAACATTTTTATGCCATCAATACATACTAATTAAATTCTTAAACTATTTAGACAAACTAAACCTAAAATATTTGATTTGATAAACCTTTTGTTTTCATTCTTTTTATATATTTATCATGTATCTTCATTTTTGATGAGTTATGTTTTTAAAAAGGCTTAAATAAAGTTTTGGCACCCTATTTTCTCAAATTAACAAGTTTGATCTCCCTATTTTACTTTTCACAAATTTAAAGTTCGATCATAAGCTAAGTAAAACACGGCCACAAATTTTATCAATTAGTGTGATATTAGATATTTTTATCCATAATCATAATCAGAATAGTATAGTGTTATTCGTAAGCATTATAAGACGTAACAAACCTGAGCATAGAAAATATTGCTTTGGTGAAGAAGCAAATGGTTGAAAGGTTTAGCAGTACGCATATTAGTGTCGATGACGAAAGGATCGATGAATTTGAACTGTTGCAAAGCGGTGTATCTATTAATGTAAACTTCCCTCGCTGCGATTCCATTTCCACAATTTAATTCACGATTCCAACGCTCTCTGCAAAAACAACAACATTGTTAATTAATTGATTAGTTTGTTAATTTTTTTGAATTAGCAAAAGAATAAAATTCGATTGCGACTTGAATAAATGTTGCCAAACGGAGTCGGAATAAGCGAGACGTTTTAAGGCGGCGGAGCAGCTTGCCAAGTTGCAGATGTCGCGGAGAGTGAGATTTGTGGCGCAGTGGCCGATTGAGTCTTCGTTTAGGTCGGTTATCAATGTCGCCGGTGGCGATGGTGACGGTGATGGAGGTGGAGCGGCCATTGAACCCTAAAATTTAAATTTTTACACGTGTACAAGAATTTAGTTACTCCGGCAAATTAAAATCAATTTTTTTATAAGGAAATGTTTCTTTTTGACGAAATAAAGAAATGTACAATATATTATTTTTGTTCGAATTAACTGAGTTATCTAATCCTTGCAAATCTTTATTATTAATCTAACTATCAAGATTAGTTAGTAGTGTAAATAATTTATATATTAATAGGATGAATTCATCATTTTCTTATAATAAATTAAAAAAAAATAGATGAATTAAATACAAAATTTAAATAAATTTTTTAAAAAATATTTATTTTTCAGTTACAAAATAAAAATTTATTTTTAAAGTATTTAGAGATTATTTTTATGTTATATTATTTTAAAAAATTTATAAGAAATAGAAGAAAATTTTCAAAATTAATTAATATTTTTTATAAAAAGTTGTATTTATAACGAAAAAATTATAAGAAACTAACTCTAAAAATAGATGGTTGCTTAATCAAGTGTGTGTTGGAGAAATAGAAATTGATGTCCACAATGTACGTGCAAAAGTGGTTCTAAATGTTTTAGTACCCTAACAAAAATATTGTTTTTGTTATTTTCGAGTGTTCAATTAAAATTGATTTTATTTTTAAAATTAATTTTAATATAAAATTATGATTTTTAAACGTAACTTTTATATTTAAATTTTGATGATAAGTCTATTTTTATGTCAATGTATTTAAATATAAATTATTTAACTTTAAATTCATTCCTACAACTAAAATAAACTATTAATAAACTATTTGAAATAAAAGAGAATAAAGGGGGTTTGATAAGTACAAGTAAATTGGATGTTATGGTAGATGATACTTATGTTGTGGATATAGAATTAGGTGGTATGTAAATCAATGTTAACAAGTTACATAAAATTTTAACGATAATATTTTTTTAAATTATAAGTTATTGATCTTTCACAAAATATAATTCATTGAATTTATACATTAAATTATTCTCTCAACTACAAAATGAAAGTAATTGTTAACTTATATTTCTACAAAATGAAATTAAAAGTTCTTGTCTTGCGAGGTTTTTTAATCTCAAGTATTTTGTAGTTATTTAAAATAATACGATCGCATTATATTTTTTTTTGATAATATAATGAATTTTTATTAAATATTAATATAAAATTATTTTACATCAACAATTGAACTCCCTTAAATATTATTATTATTATTATTATTATTATTATTATTATTATTATTATTATTATTATTATTATTATTATTCAATTGATATACAAAATTAAAATAGAGGAGTACGTCCTCTTATACAAGATAAAAGAGAACCACCTCACTAATGTGCTCAATTCTTACCATACAAAACCTCTTTATCATTGTTTACGATATATATATATATATCTTTATCATTCTAACCACTAGCCTCAAAACTTGGATAGACTCTATTTTTCGTGTTGAGATGGATATATTCTAAGCTATCTATTGACTATTGGATCAATGACTTTATACGTAAATAGTGTGGTTTTTTAACTTGACTACAAATAGGTGATGGATAGAATTTGGACTCGATAGAATATAAAAAAATATTTTATAAAAATTATATATTATTGGAGTTTCTTATTTATCCTACCAAGTATTTTCCGAACACTCGTTGAAGAAATAAAAATAAAATTAAAAAGAACTTTTGAATTGAAATTTTGAACTTTTGATAATGTATTATTATTACACTATAATTCTTTTTGTTATTTTTTCTCTTTTTCTTTTTTACCTAAAATTCATAATGGTATCTAAAGTCAAGTTTAATCCTATATGATTATGTCACATCACTTTTTCACCGTCAAATTCCTAAAATTTGAGATTACTGATATGACAAGTTTTACGATTGACCAGCATGTTAAGTGGCATAACATATTAGTGGTTTGGAAAATTGGTTCAATAATACGTAAAGTAACGAATTTGTTTTATTTGGGTTTTTGGAGTTTTAATAGTGTTTTCTTTTGGACTCAACATTCCAACCAATATGACTCATTCGTTGTTGATGCTTCCACCAATTAGCTCATAGCTCAACTAGCTTATCTTTTCACTAAGTTCTTTTGGTTTCCATTGTTTGTTCGTGTTGTTAACACTTTTAGCGTGTGATTAACAACTATTTATTAAAAAAATTAAAATTGAATATATTTTATTAATTTATTTTTTAATTAAATTACTAACATACATCTTTAAAATACTTACTATTTTTCTTAAAGTAATAATATTTATACGTGTATTTAAAGTAATAATATTTATACGTGTATAATCTAAGATAGAATATATTAATAATTGAAAAATTGATATATTTATTTTAAATTTAAATTAAATATATTATTTTTAATTTAAGATTAATATATTAACTTTTAAATTAATATTTTTGTTTCTATTTATATATTTCATTTATATAAAAAGAATATAATATATTGTACGGCAATTACATCCAAATATATTATACGATTTGAAAAGAACAACATATATAGTCTAATAACCAAATCGTGGTCAGAATCGAATCTTGTAATAAAAATACTAAACATTTGTTAGGAAACCACGTCTTCAATGTTTCCTTAAAACAGGCATCAACATGTAAAATAAAAATGAGGAGTTAAGGGAAATCATGTATTCATGTTATATTAAATATAATAGTTTTTCTTTTTCTTTTAAAAAATAATAATAAATATTATTATAATTATTTTATACAGTAAAATTTGAAGTTTAAATTTAAAATAAAATATACGACTTATTAATATTAATATTTATTAATTAAGTTAAAATTTATATTATTAATATTAATATTTATTAATTGAGTTAAAATTTAGTATATTTATTTATTAATAAAAAACAAGTATAGTTACGTAATGCTAAAGCTAGCTGTATAGGCAGGCTTGTTTGGAAAAGTTATAATTGTTTTTAATGTTGGTTGGAGTTGAATCAAAGAGCACTAATGAAAGAAGAAATATATATTTATATATATATGCGAGCATGACTCATGAGGATCTTCAAGTGTTTTGAAGGAATAGTAGGTTAGTAGTAAATTGTTTTAAGTACTTAAATTAAAACATCGTTGTTTGGTGTCGAAACGCGTGTTCCAATAAGTTAGCTTTATTCAGGAACTTATAGATTATATCCATTGACTTTTTTTTTTCATTTCATACTAGTCACAGGTGTTTGTGTTTGTGTGATTAATATGATGATCGGTTTTACTTGTTCAACCAACCATATTCAGCTAAATTATTTTATACATTAATCTATCCCCATTGATTAAGTAAAACGGAAATAATATATCTATATATATATAACCATTGATTCACTTCCAGATCTTCCCAAACCGACAGATGTTTTTATCCTGTTTTTGCTAATAATTCATATCATTTCTTAGCTTTGAACTTCAAATACTGTTATAAATATTCAATAACCTTTTTATGTTATAGTCAATCCATCATAAAGGAAAAAAACAATTAGAAAATGGAACAAATAATTTTTCAAACAATATAGCATTGAACATATCAAATATGAGGAGTTTTACAATAAGAAGGCCATAAAGTTAGATCTTGACCACACAACTATACATGAATGATCCAGATTATAAGAAAAAATCATGTGACTTTTTTAAGTGATCATGTGTCACTTAAATAATTTTCAGTCATAATCATTCATGTATGATTGTATGATCAAGATTTAATCATCTCACTATCTTATTGTAAACTTATCTCATTTGATATGTTATATATATATATGTGTATGTGTGTGTGCGCGCGCGCGCACTAAGTGACAACACACATGTTAGATTACCACAAGGTCAAATAACTATTTGAGTAGTACGAAATAAGGACACATGTGTGTCGTGATCTTGTCCTATGAAGTTGGTGAAGATAGACCTCATTGAGCCTGTTTAGTCGTCAGTGTCAGGTATCTCTCTTGTTGGTTGATGTTGTATCCCAACCATGTTTTGGGGAGACATGGTCCTCTTTTCCT
The DNA here is from genome assembly GCA_037974835.1 of Cicer judaicum. Lineage (NCBI taxonomy): Eukaryota > Viridiplantae > Streptophyta > Magnoliopsida > Fabales > Fabaceae > Cicer > Cicer judaicum. The sequence continues at coordinate 1,778,249 of JBBPBS010000170.1, forward strand.
CCATGGGGTAGTCGATCTAATGGTCAACAAATTTGTACCGAAAACAACATTCAAGCATCAAGGTCGAATGATATATTTTGCACCATAATGTATCAATAAATTGATATTGAACATATACCCCAAACATCAAGGGCCTAGAAGGGCACAAACGCTTGAGACCGGCCAAATGTACTAAGAAATTGGCATGACTAATAATATACTAAATAAAATATTATCATATAATTAAATATTAAATATTATTATATGGAAGAAATTATAAGAAAAATACATAGAGAAATTAAAGAAACGCAATAAAAATAAGAATATAACGTAGAAATTCTAAGACAATAGTTCAAGAGAAAATAATCATTTACAAGTTTAAAATGTTTATGATTGATGCAAGTTGTAATGAAAAATCAGAGTCATATATATAATCTTAGCCTTCATCTTCCTTTAAACAGCTAAGCGTCGTAAAACTATTTCAATTAACATGCAATATTTTAATCAACTCTAACAATTTCCATCTTGATTGAACATATTACATTTTCTACTTCTATCGTCTACACAAAAAATTATAGTTCAAACAAACTATTATACTCCACCATAAATAATATAATTCACGTGAAGTTAAGCTACTTCAAGAATTTTAACTTGGAGCTAAACACTCTAAGATTTTTCATTCGAAGGTAAACGAATCCAAGAATTTCCACTTGAAGTTAAACCACTTCAATAATTTCCACTTGATGTTAAATCACTCAAGAAATTTCTTCTTCATGGCGAAAAACAAGCTAAAAATTTATGTTGCAACTTATATGTTCACTTTCTCATGAGGTTCTTCAACAATTGATATAATTAGAGATCACACATTGTATCAATGCAACCCAATGCACATATATTTTTTAACACTTTGTGTAATCACGATTATATCAACACATCATTGACATGAATTTTCCATAAGTCAAACTTGATCCCTCCATCAAATTTCTCATGTGAAATTTCATACTGGAACTCGACATTGCAATTGTTTATATATTGTAAGCATGCACCATATATGAGTCTCAAAGAAATGTGAGTCTCAAAGAATAACTTAAGTACCAAGTATTTCCTTGCTAGAACATTTCCAAACAACACTTTCACAATATCACATGTCTTTTCTAATGTGAAAGATTTGACATTATTGCAACCATACTACTTAAATATCACAATTCTCTATCAGAATGCTACTGAAGCCCATTATTTTTATCGACCTTTGTGAAGTTGCACGACAAATGCTAGTACCTATATATAAAACGTCTCTCGACCCATTTACATCTATAACACTAGTTTGAACAACATTTATCTCCAAAGTATTCTCGACCTACATGACTTTCGCACCTCCATCACTCACCTCTTCAACAAGCACCAAAAATTTCTTAATACCTATGATTGACAAACTCTACTATTTCCTCTTTATAAACAAACACCAATTTTCCTTTTTTATCACCCTCAATATAACTTTCTCTCGCCTTTTCAACTCCACTATTCACATTATTTTTTCCACTCTCAACTTTACTCGGTTAAATATCAAGAAGAGAAATAATATTATCATTATCTCTCAATTTCCCCTTAATTATTGACCTATTATATCGATAAATTGTTAACTTTATTACACTCCAAACCTGTTTCAATATCATCCTCAATAGCTTAAAAAAATTATTGGCTATTACAAAATCAACCTACTCTCTAAAATCAATTGATTTTATTGAATCTTTACAAATAATATAATACTCATGTAAGTCACTATCTTCCATGAAAGATTCTTTAACAATATAAATATTGAACAAACCGTCATTTATCATCTTCTTAACCACCTTATTTATTAATTCAAATGTTTTTGTGTGTACATACACCCTGACATAATTAAGATGGAGTTTACATTGAATGACATATGTTAATCTTAGCAAACTTACCAACTATTTCAGCCACATTTCGATTAAAGGTTGTAAATCAAACATGTAATGGTTCTCCATTTATTCGTCTCCATGCACAACACTCCCAACACATTATATTTGAATTCCAAGGATCTAAAGATTCAAATTTAAATATTTAAAAATATTGACGTGCTTCTCTCATCTCCTCCTTCAAGTCTTCCTCCGTTAGCAACTTAATAAACACCTAAAGTTCTCTCATTGAAATCACACTAATGGATGTAAACCTAATATCTACTATTGAGTATTGAAGATTTAGAACCATACCATACTTGTGTGCCATACCTATATACCTTATTTTCGCCCATGTTCAATTTTCTCTTGTTTCCGTGTATGATAAGTCGTTCCTTTCCTTCTCAACTTCTCGAACAAGTTCCTTTGGTCGCCAAACCTGTCTTCCATTTTCACGTAACATATCAGCATAGGACAATTTGTTACCCCATATGTCGTATGCCACCACCGTTAACCTCTTTGCTGCCATTGAACTCATAACACCCCTCTATACCGAAGTCGATCTTATTCTCTTATTCGCCATGTTGTTCGTATGCTTTCATATGCATCTCTTTCCTTCTTCGTTGCCTCACAATAGCCTATCAATCCTTCATCCTTAATGTTTCACTCCTCTCTTGATCCTTCAACCCTTACGACTCTATTTCCAAACCCATAGAGAACCATGCTAAACCCCTAACAAAGTCACACTTTTTTAATTTAACAATCCCAAACTACTTGCTTTACCCTTCTTCAAAAAATGTAATGGGGTTATAATTTAATATAAATAAAAATCTTATTTTGTTTTGAATTGTCACATTTGAGTCCAATTGTATTCCTATTTAATTGTTGTTTTCAAAATTTGATGCAACATTAAGATAATACTTCTAGTTATTTATGGCAAATAAATACAAATATGAAACAAAATAATAAATAATTAAGATTCTTATAGAAAAAAATAATAACATAAAAAATATCAAATTTTATAGTTTGTGTTGTATATATAAAAAACTAAAAAAATGACCATGAAAAATGAATCATAGAGTATTTAACCAATTTTTTTAATAATTAGAAGTGAAAAAATTATTGTAAACAAAATCTCTCAATTATTAATCCTAGACGTGTCCCACCTCCAATTGAAAATGAATCAACACTATGCATCTTGACATAATTTTGTTTTTGAAAAAACATAATTTTATTTAGGGGCACACAAAAGTTGCATGAAGAACGAGGCTTTGAAAGAATAAAATACGGTCGTCTAAAACCACCAAATCGAAAAAGAAAGTAATATTACTATATATATAGATCAAGCAAAAAAATGTATACTTTTTGACATCTAGTAAAATACTATTTATTCAAAGATATCACATAATGTTTTTTTATATCACTCGATTTTGATAACTATATTTTAAAATTGATTGTTTGACACAGAAAATAAAGGTCTGTCATATTCTTATTATTGTATAAGCATTTACATTGGGGCAACGTTCTTAGATCTCAAAAAAATAAAAAAGAATTATTCATTAAAAAGGTTTTATATATATTCTACAATTTTTCAAAATAAAATTAATAAAAAATTATATAAAATTAATATTATTTCAACAAATATCAAATTAATTGATTTTATTATTAATTAAAAAAATAAATATTACATAAAATTAGTTATATTAATTTAACATATGATTTTATATTTTAATGCTAAGCTTTTTTTCTTTTTTATAAAAAACTTAGTAATTTTATTAAAATATTATTATAAACATTAAAAGTTAGTCTTTAAATTTTTTCTAAACATATCTGTTAGACCGTCCTGCATATAGTTTTAAACTGCGTAATCTATAGTAATTTTATCTATTTACCATTTGTGTATTTTTATTTCCATTGATATACAAGTGCACTTTAACACAAATGATTATTAATATATTGGAATTGTTGTAAATCCAAAAGTATGGAATTTGATATTTGATTAATGAAAAATTAATATTTCTGATAATATATATATAATATTATTTAATAAATAAATTTTATTTATATATTATAAACTGGTAAAAGTTAATCAATATGTCAATTATAGATAACTTTCTTCCAAAATTTAAAGCACTGTTTAAATAGATAACACTATTATTTATCTTAGTAACATATATATTATTTTAGCAGTATAATAAATAGATATCTATACAGTCAATGTTTCAGATCATATTAAATTAAATAATAATTCAGAAAAGATATACAAAGCTTCTTTTTTGCTGATAAAGTATTTTTTCCATAACAAAAAAAAGTTGCTGATATTGATAAAATATCAAAATAACAAAATGATAGTATATGTATGAATCCTTTAAATCAGATCAATATCATATCATACATTTTTATATTATATAGTAATGTATTTAAAAATCCGCTGTTGAAAACAGCCCATTGGAATTGCAAACTTAGCCCCTGGTTTTCTGACTTCTCTCTTTGCATAATCCAACTGTTTTCTCTCTCTCAACTAACCCCTTTTTTTTTCCTTCTACTTCTTCTTCCTCTTTTATATCAAATGTCAATCCACAATCTTCACCCACCTTCACAATTTTTCATTCCTATTATCATTATTACTACAACAATTTTCACTCTTTTTTCATCTTTAATATCAACAAAAAAAAAACATCAACAATAACATCATCATCAACATCAACAACAACTTGTGCAACAAAAAATCTCCTAGGAACAGCAAAAAAAAGTAAAAAAAAAAAAACTTACCTCATTCTTATTTTATTTTATTTTATTTTATTTAATATATATTTTTAATTTATTATTTAATCCAATTCCCCTGTTTTTGCTCTGTTTTGGCTCTGTTTTTTAATATTTTTTTCTGGGGTGTGTTGATTTTGCAAAATTTGATTGGTTTTGGATACCCTTTTGGCTGAATTGGAGTTTATTGCATTGCATTTTTCAGTTGGTGATCAAAGTTAAGAGCTTTTTATTGATATAGCTGTTGGTTTTGGTTTGAATGGGGATTGAGAGAACTTTGGCTGATAGAAAAAGAAGAGATTTTTGTGAATTGCCAAAAGAAACAATAACTAGCAGCAAGTCAAGGAGGAACCGGCGGCGTCAAAAGAAGACGACGCCGCCGGTTCAAAAGCTATTTGAGACTTGTAAAGAAGTCTTTGAAACTGTTGAGACAGGAATTGTTCCTCCAACTCAGGACATTGACAAGTTACGGTCTGTTCTAGGTACGAGGTTCTTAATATTTTGGTAATTTGTTTCTCATTGTTTTTGTGTTGATTATTTGTTTTGGGTTTTTTTTTTTTTACTATGAAGCAGGAGCACAAATACCATAATAAATTATAAAAAAAAAAGTGATTCTTATGCAACTATGCGTCATTGGATACTGACACGTATCAGACACTAACACTAGATATGCTTTCAATTTGAAATATCAGTTTTTTATGTCAAAATTTTGAAAAATAGAAGTGATTGTATGTAATTTCTGTGTCATCTGATACCAACATGCATTAGACACTATACATGCTTTCAATTCGAAGTATTGGTTCTATGAAGGTTTTTTTTTGTCAAAATTTTGATTAGGAATTGAAGATATTTGTGTGATTTTTATCTTGTTGGGGACTTATTACTAATGTGTTAGTGAAAATTGGGGTGAATTTGTCATTTTTCTTTGGAATTATAGTCATTTTGTTTTGTGACAACTCACAAGGCTTTGTATTTTTGGTGCCTTATGTTATCATGTTTTTGTTTGGTATTGCTACTTTTTTTTTTTAAAATTGCACCAATTTCTGATGTTATTTTTTTACCATGAATATTATTGTTTGAGTTGTGGGGGTTTTGTGCTCTTTTATATTCTGATTATTGTTTCCTCTCCTTAGTTTGAGATGTGATGTGTCTTTGTGTCTTAACATGCATTGCATGCATGTGTTTTATTTTTATTTATTTATATATTATATACTTTAAGGTTCTTGCCTTGGTTATCAAATTAAAAAAAGTTTGCATGTTGTGTCATGTGCTATTTGTTCCTCAAGATATATATATATTTTGCATTGAAGTTAAGTTTACAATGTGAGGTAAAGTTAATGTTCTTATGTGAATGAGACATCAAAAGCATATTGATAATTGACTCTTGCTTCTCTCTCTCTCTCCCTCTCTCCCCCCTATGTCTCTTTTCTTTTCCCTCATTTTATGTTTTTTCCATCCATTTTTTTTTTCATGATCAACAATTGAACTTGATATCTTAGAATTTACAACATTCATACACACTGCGCACGATCCATTTGACTTCTCTTGTGTATGATTTTTAATTTATGATTTGGTTAATTAGGACTATTTAGGTGATTAATGAGCTAGATTATAGATTAGTAAAGGTTTGAATCCCAATTATTAAGCTTGGAACTGTGAAATTTCAATTAATAATGATGGACTTTCTAGAAAGCTATGGTTTGGTGATTATTGTCAAAAAGGGAAAAAATATTGTTAGTGGCTTAAAGCCTATTAATCTAGGAACAAAAGCTAATTATTTAGTTAGAGTTAGTAATCATATGATGTCTATGTCAAAACTCAAAAGGATATTCTTCTATGCTTGTTTTATATGTCTTAAGATGGATACTTCAAAGTGAATTTGTGTAAAATATTCCTTTTGAATCCACTCTCACTTAACTGTAGTAATTTGGACCACAAGGTTAATTACCTATGAAGGAAATCTATGAACCAATTGATGACATTTTCACGGTGTATAAATAATTTTTACACTGTCAATTAGTTAATAACTGTTTCATCATTAAAAATATTTAACTTTGCACATATCTCCCAGGAGATGGCAGCAAAACTGTTTCGACTCAACATTTGTGATTGATTGACAATATAAAAAGTTTTACACCGACTATGCATTAAATTACTATTCTCTTTTTGTGCAGATGGAATAAAACCAGAAGATGTTGATTTGAGACCTGATATGCCATATTTCAGGGAAAATGCTTCTCACAGAAGGCCAAAAATTACATATTTACACATTTATGAGTGTGAGAAGTTTTCAGTAAGGGACACTAATAACTATTTTACAACTGTACATGAGAAAATTTATATTGTTTATACGACGGTGACCTTATTATATAAATATTTTTATTTATTTTTGTATAGATGGGAATATTTTGTTTGCCACCTTCTGGTGTTATTCCTCTGCATAATCACCCTGGAATGACAGTATTTAGTAAGCTTCTTTTTGGAACTATGCACATCAAATCATATGATTGGGTTGTTGACTTGCCTCCTGAATCTCCTACCATTGTCAAACCCTCAGAAAGTGAGTACTCTTTTATATTTTTTATTTTAATAAATTATAGTGTTACTATGTTGTACTAATATTCATTCACTGTTTCTTATTATTGATGCTTATGTACTTTTATTCTTTTTTCAATTGGTGAAGCTAGACATGTTAAATATAGAATAGTCCTAAAATAGAAAGGAAAAAAGTGGTTATTTTAATTAACATTTGATACCCTTTTTTGTTTTCCAAATCAGTATCCTAATGTCTCAAATACGACAAATATGGCCGCAATATTGTAGTTGCAGTCATAGTTACGTTGCAATTGTCGATAAGGGATAGTACAGACAAATGGCGCCGCAATTGCAGATATCTCCAAAATATTTATATTGCATCTGCAATTGCGGTTTCGGACTCCAATTTAAAACTATCGTTCCATATCATTGCTTCTTGTTTTTACAAGCAAATATCCGTGTGTTACTAAAATTAGCGAGTTTTGTTAGTTTCCAGGATTCGAACCCGAGACCTCCAATAGGATATTAAAAAAAATGAAAGAAAATATAATTAACTTTGATATTATAATTTTGCAGGCCAAATTCCTGAGTTGAGATTAGCCAAAGTAAAGGTTGATGATGATTTCACTGCACCTTGCAACCCTTCTATCTTATATCCTGAAGATGGTGGAAACTTGCATTGTTTCACAGCAGTGACAGCATGTGCATTTCTTGATGTTCTTGGTCCTCCATATTCTGATTTTGAAGGAAGACACTGCACATACTACACTGATTACCCCTTTTCAAACTTTTCAGGTAAATTTCATTTTATGATTCATTCTTTTTATGTCTTCTCACATGTATAAAACACGCGTTTATATCCAGTAAATGATCTCGGTTCAAATCCAAATCCCTTGTCAATGTGACAAGGAATCTTGGTTGTTGGACGAAGATCGAATAGCTTGATTCTAACTTGACCAAATTTGTTTTAAAATACGAGTCGGGTCAATATCTTACAAACTAAATAACATGACTTAAAAGTAAGTACTTGGAGTATTTTCGGTTTTAAAATCCAAACCATTCAATATTGAATGAATGGTCCCGATTTCCTGACTGCGTGATTGCAAGCGATCCAGGTCCCGTGTGTCGCTATGTCAATCTTTTTAAGTGTTCAAAATTGAAATCTTTAGTGTCAATAACATTTTTTTTTCCATGAAATTTTCAGTGGAGGGACTATCTATACCAGAAGAGGAAAAGAAGGATTATGAATGGCTACAAGAAAAGGACCAACTTGAAGATTTAAAAGTTGAAGGAAAAATGTACAGTGGTCCAACAATTGTGGAGAGTTAGATAATCAAATTCTCTCAAACATACACACCATCTTTTTTATTCTTGTAATCATTTTCTGCTTTCAAATGTCCCTACAGAAAAAAAAATATTAGAGAGGAAAATTTCTATCAATCTTTTGAGGATTTCATGCTGCTTTTCTGTTTTATTGTACTTTTTTTTAGTGTTTTTTTATTTTATTTTTAATTTTCTTTATGGAACAACAAATTGCCACTTTGGTGGTACTATTTTCGGTCTATATGTTATATAGTTTTTCTTTTGTACATACCAATTAGAAATAGAAAAAAATAGGAGATATTTACTGCTAATAACCATATTTTCAGCCATTAGTATAGAATTCATTTGTTATTGAAATTAAATAAAAACTAGTGTTATATGTTTTTTTTTTAAATAAATAGTAGCATTTTTGTTGTTTGTGTTTTCCAAATATAGGAAACATATTTGAAGTGTGTTGGAAATTAAATATAAATACTTTTTTAAATAAAGATTCAAAGTTGAATTTATTATGCTGTGGAAGTCTAGTGTATTTTGGTTGACTCAATTTTGTTGGTTGTTTTTTAGTTGTTAATCACCACTTAATTGAGTATTTTGGTTACATGTTTTTTTTATAAAGAAAACACCGTGTGCACCACATTGTTTTTTGAAACGGAAAATGTTAGTATTTAATTGTTAATTTGTAAGTATTGTTATATTGTGGATGTATATGTTGGATAGTTTATTATTAATTTTGTTTCACAATAACTTTTACATTTTATTATTTCATACATATTAAAAAATAATAAATAAATAAAAATAGAGATTTTTACTAAGTTACATTAATTAATTATTAATTTATTTTCATTATCATAAAATGATATAATGATAATTTTAGACTATTGCATATAATATTATTATAATGTACGATTAGAAAAACATAATTAATATTGTATTAAAAATACAAAATCATATATTTTAGAACAATACTTTTCTATGTGACAAATTGTCATAGGATAAACACTATTGACCAATTAATGAATTTTTGCCTTTTATGAAATGTTCAACCATGTAAGTATGAAAATTCTTTAATTTCCGCTATCAATTGAAATAATTAAATAGCTTTGAATATGAATTTGAAACTAAAATATATTTTATTGATAGAGTATTGTGCATTAATTCAATGGTAAATTATTGCTGAAGTCAATTATTTTCATTGATCTTGTACGAGATATGTCAATATAGTGTCTATTATATTAAAACTTAAAAAAACATAACAAAACATGAAAGTTATTCATTAAAGAAAAATCAAATACCATGCTTTTCTAATTTTTTTTTTTTATCATAAACACATAGGTATAAATATATAATTAAACAAGTCTTGTGTTTGATGTTAATTTTTCTTCTCTATGGTGTGAAAGCATAGTTGCATACTTGTTGCATGCATGCATGATGGTGACTGCATAATTCATGTGACATGAAATTATTTACCGTACATATATTGTAACTAGATTAGATTCTTGACCTTAGATGAACATGAAAAGGTGAAAGTGAAGAAGAGGCAAGTACACACACATGTATATATATTATATAATATATATATGATGGAAACATGTGAAAGAGACTAGTTAGATAGGAGAATTAATCACATTGGATGGAAGCTAGCTAGCTAGAGTTGTCTAAAGTAATTAATTGGTGACCCTTATCACAACAATGAGGTTGATATGGCTTTATTAAACTTTTTTCTTGGCTTGATACCATGATTATCAAGACTCAACAGAAATTGACATCGATAATTTAGAGTTTGGAATAATAATAAATAGTTATTTTAATAAAGATTCAAATTTTAGTTCTTTTGAATAATTTGTCATTAACCAAAACTTATAAATAATTTAAACCAACCACTATATAATTTATTTATTTCACAATTTAATTAGTACAATTTTGTGTGTCCTATATACATTACATATATATCCAATATAAACATAGCAATTTTAAATTTAAACGAAATTAAACATAAAATAAATTATAATTCACACATGGCGTGTTATATATATCTAATTATATTTTACTGTTTATACATATTTAATTAAATTATTAATTGATTAGCTACTAATGTTTTCTGGGTTTCATCAAGTTTGAAGCCTGAACTTAAGATACAATTACATGTTTTCATCCAAACAAAATGTACGCTTCAAAGATGTCTTGTCAATTTGAATTTGTATGCTTAGAGCTTGAATCACAAATAAGGAGATTTTAAATATGTTTATAGGAATATTAATGCATTATTGGGCTAGGATGAATTATCTTTCTTTCTTGATCCTAATTTTTTTATGATCAATCATTCTTTCCATATTAGGCCCCAGAAAAAAAAAAATCTGACAATATACTAGATTAATTTAGACTGAATTGAACCATAATCACATTGGGTTAACAAAATCAACACACATTTCAATTATAATTATTATTTATAAAAGTAGCTCTTGTCATAGATAATCAACAAATATATAAGTTTTTCATAAAAAAAAAAAACAAATAAGATATTTGTATGGGTAATATCAATTGATAAAATTACATCTATTAAGTCTGAATTTTATTTTTTTTAATCGGTAATTTATTTTTATGAAATAATCATTATTGTTACATTTTGTTTGAATTTTTGCCCTTTATAAAAAATTCAGTTTAGAAAACACATGGTCATTATTAAGTGTTTTATGTGATAAAAAGTACTTCTCGCACTTGCGGACAAACCAATACAAAAATAAAAAGAAGTTTAGCAAATTTGAGAATTGTGTTTGATGACCGAAAAAACTAACGAAATAAGATTATTAATGTCAATATTAATGAGAGAGTTGGAGTAACATTTATATAAAAATATGGAAGAAACTCGACTAAAGTGATTAACATATATAAATTAAACTTATAAATTATGTAATAAAGAATGTAGATTAGATGGTGGATAATCAAATTGTTGGAGGCAAGAAAAAATCTATAAAAATTAAAAGATAAATATTAATTAGAAATATTTAAAGATTAATGAATTGGATTTAAGAAAAAAAAGTGAAATTATTTAACCAAAGAAAGCAGGGGAGAACGATTGTGAAGAAGTGTTTTGTTGTTGTTGGAGTCACTGATAATAGAAAAAAGAATCATATGAACAGTTATTTGCAAAATGTTGGATTTTTAAGGTTTTTCAATTAGAGATTTAAAAGGTAAACAAAATGTAAATGACTAATTCAAGAAAAAAAATTAAATGGCCAATCCAAAAAAATATTAAACTTAAAGGATTCCATATACAAATTTGTCTTAAAATTAATATTCAACGGGGTCATACTACATACTACTGTATAGTCACTCAATTCAAAGGCTAATTCCATTCATTGACCTATTTGCCTAAAATAATTAAATTCAACTCGAATAGTTGTTGGCTAGCAAATTGTTAGATTACGAGGAAAGTCTAATATAATAATCTTTTAATGCTTTTATTTTAGTGTTATTTATTTTGTATTATATTTATTTATTGAATTATACGCCATCTGATCATAATAATCAAAAAGATTTTCAACGGAGTAAATATTTTTAGTCAATTTATTGACTTTGTGACTATTATTTAATTGCAAAAAAAAAGTCTAAAATGCTAAATAAAATTTAGACAATATGCAAAATTTAAAATATTAAAAATATAATTCACCTCATCTCTTATATAATTTAAATGTAATTTATATGTTCTTCCACATATTTTGACCTATATATATATATAGGATTTGAAGAAAGTGTTGCATATTATCTGTTCTTTTAAATACTCCTACTTCAATTGAATAGTCTTTTTGAGTTTACTATTTCTTAGGAAGTCTTGATGATATAGATCTTTGTCTTTAATTAGAATTTATATGTCAAATTAATTAATTAACTTGGAGCACGTGAGGGTGGCAAGTGACAACTAAGAACCTAGCATAATATGTGATTAGCACTATATTAAGCCTAGAGATCTACAATCACCACTGCTCAACACAATTAATTTAGCTATAAACAATTAGGTTGAAACTTAACTTGCTATATATAATTCTTAATCTCCTTGCATGATTATATATATATATAGTCAATCTCATAACTCCTTAAATTAATTTGTGGGGAAAATGACCAAGATATTTATGCTACTATGTCTAGTAATCTTCTTATAGCTTCTTCTAGATTTGTTAATGGCTCAATTAAGAAGGAGAAGGATCATAATCAACATATTATAAGTTGTTTGAACTCAAGAAAGGTGATCTTTCTTTGAAGGTCACTAATTGGGGTGCTACACTTGTTTCACTGGTCCTTCCTCACAAGAATGGTAAAAATAATACATATATTTGCATATTATTTAATTAGTAATATTTTAAAAATCGAATCAAACGGTTTTAATTAATAAAAATTTAAATAAGTTGAACTATAATCTTAAAGTCTCTTTTGATTCGATGTTTAATTTAATTCTTAAAATATTTATTTATGTGTTTACTATAGTTTATTTTATATAATACATTTTGTATTAATTTTTTAATTTAATTTGTTTCAGGAAAGTTAGGTGATATTGTTCTTGGATATGATAGATCTCAAGACATACACGGTAATTAGTCTTGTGTTCTATTGTTCTTGGATATGGTTTAATTATGTTTTATTTTCTTGACACTTGAGATAAGGTTAAAATTTGTCGGTTTAAATTTCTTCAATTCTTTGATTGACGATGGCAAAGTTTTGTTTGAAACAAATATGTTATAACTTATATTTTAACTTCAAAAGTATAAAACATTGGATTAAAAATCTTCCATTGTCACGGATTGAGAAAATTTAAATCTAAAAATAATTTGTCATTGTTTAGTTTCCTCAAAAAAGGAAATTGTGACTTTGTACTATTGACTTAATTTCTTAACTTTTCCTTTGGAATGAACCGTGACAATAATATCTAACCAAGGGTCACACCTTGTGTTGTGTGCTACTCTTATGTATTGGAAATTTTTTTTTTGGATGATATCATATATCGAATATTTTACTCTTGTTTTGTTCTACACAATTTATTATTTTTGGTTCCTTAGTTTTATTTGTTTCAATACCTTATTTCTTAATTAATTATAGGATACTTTACTTTCTTAGAATCATTTAACTTATTAGAATTTATTCATCTCTACGCCAAACTATATACTATCAGAATTCATTTTCTTAAAATTAAAAGGTTAAAAAAACCGAGACAAAGTTATAATATCATATTAAATTTTAAATTTTATTCAACTATATATACTACATTAGATTTAAGTTTAGTGATAAAAGTTTAATGATATTATATTAAATCTAAGTTGATTAGAAGAAATGATCAAACACATATATATATATATCTCTAATATGAAATTTTAATATATGAGATATTTTAAATTTATAATAGTATTTTTTTTTTTAAATTATTACATTTTTTGTTAATTTTTTGGGTCAAATAATTTAGTGGCTAGACTAACACATATTAAGTATAGATAAGTGAAAAATTATGAGTTTAAACTCGAGTCCATGCATATCTATGTCATTGTAGTCATCAACTTGGTTGTAATTACATGACATCAAAAAATACTTTTAGACACTTTAAAATATAAAATCATATATTAAATTAATATAACTGATTTCAAATGATATTTCTTTTTTATTGATAATAAAGTCAATTGATATAATATTTGTTAAGATAATATTAATTTTAAATAAAATATTATTATTTTTTATTTTGAAAATATTAAAATATAAAACATTTTAATTAAATAAAAGTTTTATTTCTTTAGAAGCCTTTTTTATTTAGTACATTTTTTATTTTATTTTTTGAAGTCTAAATTGATTACTTTGGCAGCCTTACTATTGGACATGTATTACTTCAAGAAATAGAGTTGAAATCCCTTGGAAAATAAATATAAAATGGCCATTAGTATTAATTTTAAATGAAATAAACCGCGTTTGCAATTTTATCTGTGAATTTTGTAGAGAATTGAGAAGAGAAAAAACGGATTTGTTTATAAACCGCGTTTTGCACTTTGTTTGGAGAGTCAAGGTTTTTCAGATTTTGTTAATCATCCCAATTTTCCTTCAACTATTGTGATTCAAGAAAAAGATTATAAACATGTTATGTTTTTAAAATTTTCTACTAAAGTTCCAAGTGCTTTTTCAAAGTCTTGAGAATTTTTGTGTTAGAGACACTTTTTATATATGTGTGCATTGTTATTATTAGTGTATAGCATGACTCATGTGTTCATGCAAACTACCGTTAATTAAGTAAATAAGTGTTGTTATTAGTTTTTCTTATAATTTTCCATGCTTCATTAGTTTTGTAATAACTTATGCTGCCTACAATATTATTGGTATATGTTTGGATTGGTTTAAAATAGAGACATGTTAATATTTAGTTAAGTTTATGAACTCATAATATTCTAAACATAGAGACGTATATCCGTATGGTGCAGATATTCAATATTATTGATGCTTTATAGATATGTATGTTAGAAGTATTAAAATTATTATTTTTATTTTTTTAAAATTAATTTATTCAATATTTTTGAAATATTTTATAGAAACTTATATATACGCATCTTATAAAAATCAAGAAAAATAATGAGGTGAGACAATTTTTTTTAGACATTAACGAAGATGTACATAATTTACTTTAAAATATTATTATTGTTTTTGAATTGTAAAAATTATTTCTTGCTTAAAGAGATTTTGAAACTATGTTTTTTTGGATGAGATAATTAT
>JBBPBS010000170.1:1793674-1804021 GCA_037974835.1 Cicer judaicum
TAAAGAACTAAAACATTACTTGAAATTAAATTAAAGAAACACAAGTATAATTTAGTCTAAAAAATATGGTAAATTTTAAAGTAAATTGCTTTTATCATACTTAAAAAATATTTATTTAAATTTTTTTAACGATGAATGAAATATTTTTTAAAAACGTAATATAACAATTTTTTCTTCTTTATACTTAAAATAATGATATAATTTATGTTAATTGATAAGTTAAATTTTAGAAAGTGTACAATTATTTATTTATTTTTATTCAATTAACTTTGATTAAATCATCATCTAAATGGTAAAAATTAAAAAAAATAATTATGCATAACGTCATCTATCTTTATTAAAGATTTGGATGACTTATTCATCTTCACATAATATACACACAACAAAAAAAACATTAATAAAGCCTAAGTTTTTGAAATTTTGTTTGCAAACCCGAAAATCATTGTTGAATTTACTCTTACGTAAGTAGATCAAAATCAAAATATCAGCCACTTTATATTTATTTAATTTTAAATAAAATCAATTTCAAACAACTAATTAATGTAAAACAAACTTAAAAAAAAAATAAAAAAATCAAACACAGCACAATAAATAAAAAAGTTAAAATTGATGTCACAGAAACAAAGAAAAGGGATGAAGAAAGTTAGTTGGTGGTTGTGACAAAGAGAGGAGGATGGCTATGGTGTCGTCACACATTCGCTTCGCACACTTCACTTCTTCTTCTCTTTCTTCTTTGCGCCACTATTCCTGTTCTTCTTCAATGTCTTCTTCTTCTTCTTGGATACCGTTTGAGAACACGGATGATAAAAAATCGAAGAGAGTATGGATATGGACAAAGAACAACCAGGTCATTACTGCAGCTGTTGAGAGAGGATGGAATACTTTCATTTTTCCATCACACCTTCCTCAACTTGCCAACGATTGTTCTTGTAATTTCTATTCTCTAATTTTTTCTTCTCCTTTTCATTCTTTGCAATTCAATTTCATCCTATTTTGTTGTCACAAACTTTATCATTTTGGTATTTTCAATGACTATTATGACATCCCCTTCACACATTTAAGGATTAAAATGATTATTTACTATGGAGTTTGAGTAATGTTGGTGATTTGGATACTGTTAACTTCTCTAATTGAACGAAATTTGGAATTTTGGACATGTTGGAGTACAGCCACTGCATTAATCTGTCCTCTTTTTGCAACTGAGAGAGAGATTTTGGATGTAGAGAATAAAAAGGTAGCCGCAATTTTCAATGTTTCGACTCCGGAGGAACTAGAGCGACTTAGGCCCGAGGATGAGCAGGCACCAAACATTGTAGTTAATTTACTGGATTGGCAGGTATGCTTCAAACTGCTATGAGGATTTTGATTGAGTATTTAGCATGCTTATATCATCCATTGATTATTTTGATTATAGTTTATTAGTTGTGTTGTTTTCTACTTGATGAAGTGCAGTTACTTATATAGGAAGTGAAGAGTTGTTGCAAGTTAATGCTGAATCTGGTTTTAGATTTGATTGTAGACATCAAGTTGTGGATATAGGCTTAGATTTATCAGTTGCAATCAGTGACTTGTTGAAAACACAGTGTATAACGTCAGCTACTGTGTTGTCAATTATGGATAGTGTAAAATAGCGGTTTGTTCCACTACAGTGTTATAGTACCACTGTTGCAGTTATTTGACAACACTTTATACTAAATAGCGATCGTAGAACAATAGCGATTTGTTCAAATTCCACTACGCTGTAGTAGAATTTTGCCGCTATAACTGCTATTTGACAACACAATACTGACATCAGCTAGTTTTATTCTGTCTTAAATTGCCATGTTTGGATTTACCATCTGAATGTTTTTATTCTTTGATTAGTTTTATGTTTATTATTATTAATATAGCCCCTATACTTTTATATGGATGTTCTTCTGCATGTGTCTGAGAAGTGATAACCATAATATCAAGGATGCAGTTACGTCATTAATGAACTTCTTCACAATTTAATTGCACTCACTTGGCGACTCTTTGAAAACAATGGTTTGTTTACAATAATTTGTAGTAAATAGTAGCGGAATTGAGCAAATTGCTAGTGATCCATGATATGTTATTTATTACAATGTTTTGTCAAATAGCAGTGTTATAGCACTTGTAGCGTAGCGGAATTTAAATAGACTGCAGTTTTCCACGATCCACAACACTGATAATATACAAAAATGTTAAAGTTTTCTGTGTATGCAATTGCTCAGGTTATACCTGCAGAAAATATAATTGCTGCATTTCAAAACAGCCAAAAGAGTGTGTTTGCGATCTCGGATAATACGACTGAAGCTCAGATATTTCTCGAGGTATACAATATGAGATCAATGAAGTTAACTTTTCAAGCTTAAAGCTCAAGTAACTGTATACAACTCTCCTTACAATTGCATTGCACCCTTTTGAATTTTATAGGCACTTGAACATGGTTTAGATGGCATAGTTTTGAAAGTTGAAGATGTTGAGCCTATTCTTGAGCTAAAGGTATATTTCTATGCCTATTTGAAACTTCTTCTTGAGTAATGAAGATTGACCTCTTATTTCAGTTTGAAACTTTCAGGAATATTTCGACCGAAGAACAGAAGAAAGCAATTTATTGAACTTGACCAAAGCCACTGTGACAAACATTCAAGTAGCTGGAATGGGCGATCGCGTTTGTGTTGATCTTTGCAGTCTCATGAAACCTGGTGAAGGACTTCTTGTATATATATCCATTTCCACTTTGAAGGTTCTTCATCAATCTGGTGAAGCTGTCATTTTTATAAGCTGGAAAATTTCTTTAGGTTGGATCTTTTGCTAGAGGATTATTTCTTGTTCACTCGGAATGTTTGGAGTCAAATTACATTGCAAGCAGACCTTTTCGGGTGAATGCGGTAAGTTGTAACTTCAAATCTTCTGAAATGTACGTTCACATCACAAGGGTATTTATGAAATATCTATACATAAAATGACACACTAAATACACTACGTACTTTTCTTAATATATTTTGCTTTGCACTAAATCATGACTCATTTAATTTTCAAAGCAGATTTTAGTATAATAGTGCTATACTCTTCATCACTTTTTTCCTTCTATTTTTCATGAAAAACCAATATATAATTTACATGTTCAAGTGACATTATGTGATGAATCACTTTTCACCAGTTACTTATCATAACAGGGACCAGTGCATGCTTACGTCGCGGTTCCCGGAGGCCGAACAAGCTACCTGTCGGAATTAAAATCAGGAAAAGAAGTGATTGTGGTTGATCAGCAGGGTCGACAGAGAATTGCAATTGTCGGGCGTGTAAAGATTGAAAGTAGACCACTAATCCTTGTGGAGGCAAAGGTTTGTGTATGCATTAATGGAAAATTATTGAAATGAAAAATGCTACTCCCTTGTCTCATTTTAACTGTCTTATTTTGAATATTTACTTGTTTCATACTATTTGTCATTTAGAATACTAATGAAGCATCAATTATCATTTTCCAATATTAAGTTTATTTAATATATGTTAATCCATCTAACTACTCAACCAACTAGTGTTGTCAGTTAGCATAACAAAATTATACAGCCATAGTCATTAATATCTGATAGATATACCCTCTGAAATTTAGAAGTTGAAGATGCAAATTGTGAGTGGATCTCAAACCTGAAATATCGTAATGTGATTTTGTCAAATCAATTGGTCTGAATTCTTATGATGGAACCATAGAATATTTTCAATTATGTTTCATTTTTAGAGCAAGTATGGCAACAAAGAACAAATGTTATTATTTTGTATCTTGTTAACAACTCAAAGTTCATAATTATTTCTATTTTTTTTATTGTTGTTTGTTGGTACTGATGTTAGTGCCTGTCTGGATTGCTTTATTTGATCTTATCTACTGACATGACACTTGTCCTTGTGAGACTCTGTAAGAGAACTTATGAAAACAATTTTGACATGTCTATAAGTTGTTTTTAGTTTACTTCCACAATCTCTCTAAGATAGTTTATAAAAATAATTTATAGCTAATACAAAAATATATTGACTTTGATATAACTTTTATTATAGAATTAAATTATACATAAGTACTTATATGATAAGCATTTATGCTATAAGCGCATAACTAAGTTGTTTATTTGGACTTAGTCATATTAATTGTGTCATTTCAGACTGATTCAGACAATCAAACAATCAGCATACTTTTACAGAATGCAGAAACAGTTGCTTTGGTTTGTCCCTCACAAGGTAATTCAATTTGTTTCTCTATCTTCTGTTAGTTTCTTCAGAGTTTCAACAAGTATTGTCTGTTTCATTATTCAGGAAATACACAGTTAAAAACATCTGTTCCAGTGACCTCACTAAAAGTTGGAGATGAAGTTCTTTTGAGAGTTCAAGGAGCGGCTCGGCATACTGGAATAGAGATTCAAGAATTTATAGTTGAGAAATGAACAAGTAATAATAATAATAATAATATATTCATCAAATTGTATTTTTTTCATTCAGTTTGTGTACTCATCTTTTTCCTTTGCAGCTTTGAGGCTAGCTAGAGTGGTTTGTGGTTTTTTGGCTTGAGACATGAAAAGGGGAAGCTTATATTTTACTCTTCAAAATGACGAGGTAGCTATGGAGGAGTATTTATCAAATAGCAGATACAGCAACGCTATTGTATTATAGTGTAGTGAAATTTGAATAAATCGCTAATATTATGCGATGTGTTACTCAATAGAAAGTATTGTCAAATAGTGATACTATAGTGCCATGAAATTTGAACAAATATATATTTTTTCATGATGATATGTGATTCACAACATTGCTGGAGAGTTTGGTTAGACCAACAAGATTGCATGAGAGATTTTTTTTTCTTGGACCTTAAAACAAAAACATTAAGGTGAATGTGCATCCAATCTTTCATTTTTTTCCCCGGCTTTTTAGCATATTTTTGCTTCCGATAGTGTAAAATATACTACTGAATTTTAGCTTCTGATAATGTATTTGGAAATTAACTAAACATTAAAAATCTTTTTTCATCAGAAATTTTGTTGAAGATATAACAAAAATAAATAAACTAAATGGCTTAGGAAATAATGTTTACTAATTTTAAATATACCTTCTTTAATATTGTTTTTTCTTTACATTTATATTCTAAATCTTCCTAGCAATTACACTTAGTATATCAATGATAATGAAAATATAGTTGGCATTTAATGTTGATAAATAAGTTATTTAATGAATATATTTCATAGTTTTGCAACTTAAAGATCGTATAATGAAATCGTTTAGTTCATAAGTAGCACTAGATTTTTTTTTTCCCCGAAAAAATAGCACTATAGATTTAGTACTAGTATTTCTGCTTTTACACAATATTTTTGCCTCTTAAAATAATTAATTCGTAACATTAATAAGGTATCAATACACCATATAATTTGCTTCTATTGATATTGAAATACATATTAGTTTTTCTAAAAACAAGTAAAAATGGGTTATGTAAATATGCTCCCACTTGAAACTCAAATTGCTATTGCATAAAGCACATAAAGGCACGTTTAGTTGAAAAATATATAAAAATATCCTTTATTTAAAATTTTCAAAGATTTGTATTAAAACTAGTGATAAAATCAAGTTATTTTCATTGGTTTCTATTTAAATTTTGAAAAATCACAAAAATAAATCAATCTGATATTTTCATAAATAAAGATAAAAGCATAAAAAATACTTTCTCAAATCAAACATTAGCTTAGATTTTCAAAATAATTAGTCCATGCAAAATAACAACAATTAGAAAAAGACATAACAGGAAAGCCAATTAAGAAACTAAAACAATTCATATAGTCTTAAAATCAAATAAACCATATGAAGCAATTAAAGCTTCATCAACCTCACAATTTGTCTCATGATTGAAAACCTACACAAATGATAAAAGCCTAGAATTAAAGGCTATAAAAGTTGATCCAAAAAAGCATGAAAGATAATTAAGTTTTGGCTTTAAAAAAAGTCACCACTTAAACAATATCATAATCCCTAAGTCTAAGATAAGATTATGATTCATGCATCACATGAAACATCTCATGGATTTCCACCACAAGAATTTGGTGAAAGATAAGTTGGAGTAGACTTCATTGGAGAAGCATAAAATCGAGTTGGAGTACTCCTTGTAGATGAAGCTGAAGACGACGAACCAACTTTGAGACCATATTTATTAATACCATTGCCGCCACCACCTCCATGTCTAGAAGAATTAGAAGATGACGGACCAACTTGTAAGCCTTTAGACAACAATGGTGGTGGTGGTAACGGCGAACAAGTCATATCATTATTGTAATCAGGGAGTTTTTTGAGATGCCTAACAATTTCACTCATTAAAGGTCTTGTTTTTTGGTCAAGGCAAAGACAATGTGTAACTATCTTTGCTGCTTTGTATGCACCTCTTGCTGAGTATTGACCTTCAAGTCTTGGATCCATTAATTTGTAGAATCCTCCTCCGGATTTTAAATATGGTCTTGCCCATTCCACTAAACTTTGCTCTCTAAGTGGTCGTCCTTTATCCATGGCTTTTCGCCCTGTTAACACCTCTAGAAGAACCACTCCGAAGCTATACACATCGCTCTTTGATGTAAGGTGTCCTATAATGTAACAATACAACAATACTATTTCAACTATAATTACTATAACATATTTTAAAGATAGAAAGAGTGCTCTACAACACTAACAATAATTACTATAACATTCACCATTTTCAGCTATTCACAAAGATTATTAATCTCTACTATTTCAACTATTTTAAAATATAAAAAGTTTATTTATTTGCTTGTAATTTTCTTCCATAATTCAGTATTCTATAGTAGGTAGTATTGCATGATATTCCATATTTCAAATTCTAACTTGAGTGAAATGAAATTTTAAATGAACTAAAAACAAAACAAAGTGAAATTCAAGTATCATAGCATAATTAGTTACAAGAAGTAATATGGAAGAGAGGAACATAATCTATAATTAATATACAAATTAATTACCTGTCATTACATACTCAGGAGCTGCATATCCTTGTGTTCCCATCACTTGAGTAGACACATGAGTGTTGTCTCCATCTGGAGCATCTTTGGCTAGTCCAAAATCAGAAAGTTTTGCATTATATTCCTGAAATATAAAAAATAAAAAATATTAAGTCAGAAATAAATTTTATAATAATGTAAAATATAAATATATTTATTAAGTTTTATTGAAAAAGTAAGATATTTTTTTAGACCAAAGTCCACATTAGATGCATGTTGAATATGGAAAATGCATGCAAAATTAATGAAATGAAGTTACCGCATCCAAAAGGATATTAGAAGTTTTGAAGTCTCTATATATTAGTGGCTTTTTAGCTTCTTCATGTAAAAATGCAAGCCCTTTTGCAGCACCAAGCATAATTTTCATTCTCACTGCCCACGGAAGAGGTCTAGCTAATTCTTCAAAAAATCAACATTAATTACATTTTTCAAATAAATAATATTACTACAAAAAATTAAAAGTTTGAAAACCTTACTCTTGAAAAGATGATTTTCTAGGCTTCCTCTAGGAAGAAATTCATAAACAAGAAGCCTATGTTCTCTTTCAATGCAATAACCAAAAAGTTTAACCAAATTTGGATGTTGGAGGGCACCTAGATGCTTAACTTCAGCCTGCACAAATGACACATTGAAGAGATAAAAAAAAGTTTCACTAAATCTTAAAATCATGCAACTCAAATAATGTTGTGGAAATAAATAATCATTATATTAATCTCTAGTGGACAAAATTATATTAATCTCTAATTTAAATTTTTTTAGTATAAAGAAACATCACTTATAGAAAAAGTTGAAATAGTACTTAAGAAAATGTAAAAGAAAAAAAAATTGCCTGTATATAATTTTGTTACAAACACTAAATTTGCAAATGAATAATATTCATGTTATTTCAATTTAGGTTTAACATGGTTTTCCATATACTTGAAAAAAAAGTTAAATTATATATCAACAAAATATACATTATTTTTTATCATCTCTAGCATTAGAAAATTAGGGTAGTTAATTATGAATATATATTTTAAGTTAAGAATGATATATAAAACATATAAAAAAAAATATAATAATGAAGTTTAAAAATGTTTGTTTATGCATACCATCCATTCCTTATGGCCTTGAGTGCCATCCTTATTGAGAGTCTTAACAGCAACAGGTAGCCCTAATCCAGGTCTTGAAGGAGAGTTATCATCACGATTCACCCAACCTTTGAACACTCTTCCAAACCCTCCTTCTCCAAGAAAATATTCTGCTCTGAAATTTCTTGTTGCTATCACTAATTCACGATATGTGTATTGCTTTAGATGTGAATATTCATTTATTTCACTTTCAGTTTCTGATCTTGAGATTCTTGAGTTACTCTTTCTTGATGATTTTGTACCACCAACAATAACCTTCTCATCATCTATCAAATTTCAACAAAATAAATATATTTCAAAAAATAATATATATTTTTTTATTTGATGTATAATAATTTTATTTGATCCCTAGCTATAAAAAAATAATTCTTATCACTCTATAAAATAATTTTTTTAAGAAAATAAATGTAGATAAATTATAAGAGACTAGTGGTAATTTTTATCATATATCCTTCAAATTTTATCAAGTATTTGACACTAAACACTTACAATAATGCAAAATATGCCATATCTTAAAAGGAAAAATTGTCCTACATATTATAGACTATTTTGGGGTGT
Organism: Cicer judaicum; assembly: GCA_037974835.1. Classification (NCBI taxonomy): domain Eukaryota; kingdom Viridiplantae; phylum Streptophyta; class Magnoliopsida; order Fabales; family Fabaceae; genus Cicer; species Cicer judaicum. The sequence continues at coordinate 1,802,403 of JBBPBS010000170.1, forward strand.
TTCAGGGTAAAATTTTATTTTGTAAATACTTAAAATATTTTTCTTTTATAAATATATTATATATCATTTTTTTTGCCTTTATTATGTAATACTCAACTATTGTAAGAAACCTAACAGATAATGACAATGATGATGATAATACTCAACTATTATAAGAAACCTAACATATACATTATATACATATTCATGAAGTGTAATTAGTTTTTCATACTCCTTAGGAATTGCAATGTAGAATATAAGCACTTTAATTATATTTTGTACTGAAAAAAAAAAACTCAATATTTCAATTGTATTGAAAATCAAAGGTGGTGTTTAAATTCAGATAATTAAACGATAACACTTATAATATGATGATATGAATGATGAGCGTAGAATTGAAATAAGATAGGGAGAGAGTTGTCAAGTGAATGTTAATTATTAAATAAAAAGAAACTGTTTGATAAAATTAATATTAATTTTTTAGTAAAAAAATTAATTCAAGTTATTTTTTAAGCATGTTCAAAATAAAAAGAAATTGTTTTGACGGTCAAAGAAAAGAGAGAGTAAAGAGTTATACTGTAAATCAGTTACAATATTTAGTGTTGCACCGGTCAAACAAATATTGCATTCTCAATATTTTAATCAATAAAATATTTTTATTCTTTAAATAAAAAAACAAATTCTCTTAGTTTACAATATTTTTGTTCAACCCTTAGAATATTTTATTATAAAATAGAATTAACAAAATTAAAAAATAAATTACAAATAAAAAATTTAAACCTCTAATTTTGAAATCTTCTCAGTCGTATGCAAATTATGTAGCACCTGATCAATCACATTTCTTTATTTATATTCATATTATCAAATCTCGAACATAGCTACAAATAAGATGATCAAATTTACGAATATTAAACGATTAACTTTATGAAAATTAGTAAACATAAACTCAAACAAGATTGGTAGAAAAATTTAGTAGAAGAAATAAAACTATACCATCTTTGTTGTTCTTTCTACGAGAGGATCTTTCAGCTTTGGACATGCAAGTAAATAAAACTTTGAGTTTCATCCAAATTCCAGAATTTTCTTCACGTTTCACACGTTTGTTGTTATTGTTGATGTTTTTTCCCTTCTTTTGGTCAACTTTTCTAACTCTTCCAACCTTAGTAGCAACAATGGGACCAGCCATTTCTTCTTCACTTCAAAAGCCCTATAAATAAATATTTGACTCAAATTTAAGCACAAAATTCAAAAACAAGAGAAAGAGAGAAAAAATTAATAGGTGAGTGTTTCTATTAAGAAAAGAGAAAAAATGCATTGAAAAGTGGAAAAGTCATACATAGATTTCATATAAAAACATCAAATTGGACACAAAAAATTCAGAAAAATAAAATTTATAGACAAAAATTATTATGAAACATAAAATGAATTAGCCCCACATGGAAAATGGTTATAAACAAAAGGGTATAGACCAAGATGGTAAAAGAGAACATTTTTGGAGAGAGAGACTACTTTTTTTTTTTTTTTTGGTATCAAAGAGAGAGATTACTCAAGAGAAAGAAAAGATGCAATTTGCAAAAGTGTTTGTTTGTGTGTGTGAGTTTCAATGAAGAAGAGTTTATATATGTATATAAATATATCTT
>JBBPBS010000170.1:1814899-1859794 GCA_037974835.1 Cicer judaicum
ATATATATATATATATATATATATATATATATATATATTATTTAAATATTGGAAAGAAAAATTATGTATTTTTAAGAGATTTATAAATTAAAAATAAATAATATTTAGAATAAGTAAGATTATGTCTAATAGAAAAATTGAGTTAGACTCTCACCTATAATAAATCAATATTTTAATTTTAATTAAAAAAATTCATATTTAATATTCGATATATCTCAAATAAAAATATTTCTGGTGAACATAATATGTAACGACTTAAAATTTATAAAAGCACAAAAGGATAATGGTAATGCTGTAAGGAAGAGTTGTATTAAGTTTGTAGAATGAAATGCATAAGTTCATTACAATATGATAGTAGCTTAGAAAAGAAGAAGATGTGTAGAGAACAAGGAAAGAGAAGGCAGAAGGAATGGAACCGGGAGGAAGCAGAGAGAATGTTCAGAGGGGAATCCTTCACATCATTTCACACCCCACTTATTACATAATCATGCCATTTAACATTCTCCCTCCTGTTGCGTCTGCTCCTACGCAATTCCTCAGCCTCAGGATCACCAACCACGTGTCCAGTGGGCATAACTAATTCCTCCACTCTTTCTCTGTCCATAACAAAATTTCCATTATTCTCCTTTAGCACCCTTTCACGTGTTACATTTCTCCCTCCTTCGAAAACAACCTTGTCCTCAAGGTTGAATTGAGGGTAAGCCATTTGAAACTCATCCAAATCTTCCCAAGAAGATTCCTTTTCCTCTACTGCATCCCACTTAACAAGAACCTGTGGAATTTCTTTAGAGTTTTTAACAATTGTACGAGTATTCAAAATCTGAATTGGTTGCAAAATTGGACCTTCTTCAATAGTAGATAAGGGCAATGGGAAGTATGCTTGAGGTGAACTACCCTTAAATTTCTTCAATGCAGAAATGTGGAAAACAGGATGGATTTTAGCTGATGCAGGCAATTGTAGTTGATAAGCAACTTCTCCAATCCTTTTAATAACTTCGAATGGACCAAAGTATCTCAAGCTGAGCTTGTGATTCTTTCTAAGGGCTAAGGAATGCTGTCTATATGGTTGTAATTTAACCAAAGCCAAGTCGCCCATCTCTAATTTGAAATCCCTTCTTTTCTTATCTGCTTGCCTTTTCATATAATTCTGAGACTTCATCAAATTATCTTTAAGTTGCCTCAGTACTTGATCCCTTTCCTGCAATGCTTCTTGAATGCTTGAGGGGGTCCTTAGGATTGAATTCATACTTGACTACTATTGGTGGAGGTCTGCCAAAAACAGCTTGAAATGGAGACGTTTTAATGCTGTGATGATAAGAACTGTTATACCAAAATTGAGCCCAGGGAAGCATTTTGACCCATGATTTTGGATTGTAAAAGACAAAGCACCTTAAGTACATTTCTAGAGTTTTGTTCAGGTTTTCAGTTTGCCCGTCAGATTGTGGGTGATAAGCGGAACTCATAGCTAGAGTTGTACCCTGGGATTTGAAAAGGTGTTGCCAAAAAGAGCTAACAAATACTCTATCCCTATTTGAAACAATGGATTTTGGAATTCCATATAGCTTTACAATGTTATGGATGAAAGCTTCTGCTACTGACTTGCTAGTAAAATCAGTTTTCAAAGGAATGAAGTGGCCAAACTTAGACAATCTGTCAATGACAACTAAAATAGTAGTTAGACCATTGTAGCTGGGCAATTTGGTTATAAAATCCATAGCAAGGTCTTCCCAAATCTGATGTGGAATGGGCAATGGTTGAAGCAACCCAGCAGGCATCACATTATCGACTTTAGCTTGTTGACAAATGGAACATTCTCTCACAAATGTTCTGATTTCTTGTTGCATCTTTGGCCAGAAAAACTGAGAAGTTATTTTAGCTAAAGTTTTTGTCATTCCTGCTTGTCCACCAGTTTTAGAACTGTGGAATTCTTCCATTATTTTGAGCTTGAACTGCTGCTCATTTGGGATCATAATTCTTCCTTTGAATAGCAGAACCCCTTGCCATATTTTATAATCCTTATTGGCATTAGGATTAGTTAAAGTTTCATCATAAACAGACTTCATTTCTGGATCTCTTACTTGTAATGTCATCAGTTCTTCCAACCAAGTATTAAGAGGTTGAGACCAAGCTAACATAAAACTTCTAGACAAGGCATCAGCAGGAATGTTTTCCTTTCCAGGTTTATACTGGATTGTAAAATCATAGCCAAGAAACTTTGGTAGCCATTGTTGTTGCTCAGGTGTTTGTAAGGATTGTTCTAGCAAATCCTTCAAACTCTTCTGGTCAGTTTTGATCACAAATTTCTGACCCAATAAATAATGCCTGAACTTGCTAAGAGCTTCCGTAATAGCATAAAATTCCCTTGTATAAGCAGATTGCTTTTGCATTCTAGGTGATAGTTTCGTTGAAAAGAAAGCAATTGGATGCTTATCTTGGCTGAGGACTGTACCAATTCCTGAACCAGATGCATCAGTTTCTATAATGAAAGGAACTTTAAAATTAGGAACAGCTAATACAGGAGCTGTAGTCATTGCCTGTTTCAATTGATTGAATGCTGCAAGGGCAGATTGAGACCATTTAAAGGAATCTTTCTTCAGTAGATCAGATAATGGAGCAGCAATTGTAGCATAATTTTTGACAAATTTCCTATAATAACCAGTCAATCCAAGAAAACCTCTCAATTGCTTCAAATTGATTGGCTGAGGCCATTGTAAAATAGCTTCCAATTTTCCAGTTTCCATAGCAACACCTTCACCAGAGAGTGTATGGCCCAAGTACTCTATCTTTTGAACACCAAAGGAGCATTTTGATAACTTTGCAAAAAGCTGATGATTCTGTAGGATTTTTAAAACAGATTCCAAGTGCCATAAGTGATCTTTCCAAGATGGACTATAGATCAATATGTCATCAAAGAAAACAAGTACATACTTTCTCAAAAGACCTTTGAAGATATCGTTCATAAGGATTTGAAAAGTGGCTGGAGCATTAGTCAACCCAAAGGGCATTACTAACCATTCGTAATGACCAAAATAAGTTCTAAAAGCTGTTTTGCATCTGTCAGTAGGGTTCACCAAAATTTGGTGATAACCTGATCTTAAATCAAGTTTGGAGAAATAACATGCCCCATATAATTCATCAATTAGTTCATCAACAGTAGGAATTGGAAATGAGTCTTTCACTGTGATAGCATTGAGAGCTCTATAATCAGTACATACTCTCCATGAACCATCTTTTTTTCTTATTAAGAGAATTGGAGAAGAAAAAGGACTTTTGCTAGGCTGAATTATCCCTTCTTTCAACATACCTTCCACTAATTTTTCAATCTCCTCTTTTTGACTATGAGGATACCTGTAAGGTTTCACTTTGACAGGATTAGAGCCTTCCAACAAGGGAATGAAATGATCATGCGATCTAGGAGGAGGCAGTGAGGTAGGTGTGGCAAACACCTCACTATAAGTGTGCAACAATAAGGCTAGCTCAGGTTCCATATTTGTAGGCAATGCAAGTGGTGGAGTAGGAGAATTATCATTAATCATCTGCATGCTGAAAATTTCTGCAATAGAATGTGTGTGCACCATTCTTTTGATATGATGGAGTTCTGCTTGAGAAGGAATGAGTTCCTTATCACCTTGAAGAGTAGTGAATTTGCCCTGCCACAAAAATTTCAGTTGCAATTCTTCATAATCAGCAATATGAGGTCCAATAGTCTTCAACCAACTAGCTCCTAAGATTAAATCTGCTCCTGATATAGGTAATAGAAATGCAGGCAATTGAAAAGAATTTCCTTGAACTTGCACTGTGAGTTGTTGAATGAGTCCTTCAGCAGTCATATAATTCCCATTTCCCACCATCACTTTGAACATGGGAGCAGGTTCTATTGGTAGCTTAAGAAACTTAGCTACTCTAGGCTGAAGGAAATTATCAGAACTCCCACCATCAATCAAAACAGTTATGGGTAATTGGTCAATGTGAGCTAAGAATCTAATGGTGCCTACCCCCATACCATCTTTTAAGGCATTTAGAGATAAATGGTGATCCTTAGCATTGACTTGTTCTTCTAGTTCAACATTAATTTGTACCTCCGAATCACACCAAACAGGTTCATCATTACATTCCTCTAATTGCAAGAATAACATTTGTCTATTTGGGCATTTATGGTTAAAGGTAAACTTTTCATCACAAAAATAACATAAGCCCTTTTCTCTCCTTAGCTGCATTTCTGCTAGGCTGATTTTTTTGACATTTGAATTCCTCAAGGGAGGGCCCTCAGGAGTTGGCAATAATCCAGATGAAGTGTTTCTAGCAGTAGGTTTATGCACAACAACAGATGAATTAGATGCTATTGGGGAGTATTTATGAGTGTAGTTTGCATTGACAGCCTTAGTCACCGTTAGATATCTTTCCTCATATAGTCTAGCTAAGGCTACTGCACGCAATAAAGTAGGAGGAGCCATTGCTACCACATCACGTCGAATTTCTTTTTGCAAGCCACCAACAAAGCAATTTAAAAGAGCTTCATCATTTAAGCCTATAGATCTATTAGCTAGGGCCATGAATTTAAGATAATAATCAGAGATGGAACCTGTTTGCGTCAACTTGAATAATTCTGCCATTGGACAATCATATGGGGAAGGTCCAAACTAAGATTCCATTGCTCTAGTGAGATCTAGCCATGAATTTATTGCAGAAATTCGATTCAACATTTGAAACCAAGGCACTACATCTTTATCAAAATGCATGGCAGCAATATCAACTCTTGATAGATCTGGAGTGTTGTGATAGTTAAAGAATTTTTCTGCTTTAAAAATCCATTCCAGCACTGGTGTTGTTCCATCAAAATGGGGAAATCCCAGTGAAATTTCCTTAACAGGAAGAGTAGCATTTCCTAGAGGAACATGGTTAGGTCCTGAGTTCGAATTGCTTCCACCAACGTGAGAAGTGTTTTGCAGAATTTGTTGTAAGGCAAGGTGTATCTGATCCATACAAAGATCATGTTCATTGAATCGATTATCCATCGTTTGGGCTAAACGATGAAGTTCATCTGAATGAGTTGTGACTGTTGCTTGTAAATCCCTCAATCTTGTATTCTCAGCCATGGAAGCTCAATGAAAGCACCAAATGTAACGACTTAAAATTTATAAAAGCACAAAAGGATAATGGTAATGCTGTAAGGAAGAGTTGTATTATGTTTGTAGAATGAAATGCATAAGTTCATTAGAATATGATAGTAGCTTAGAAAAAAAGAAGATGTGTAGAGAACAAGGAAAGAGAAGGCAGAAGGAATGGAACCGAGAGGAAGTAGAGAGAATGTTGAGAGGGGAATCCTTCACATCATTTCACACCCCACTCATTACATAATCATGCCATTTAACATTCTCCCTCCTGTTGCGTCTGCTCCTACGCAATTCCTCAGCCTCAGGATCACCAGCCACGTGTCTAGTGGACATAACTAATTCCTCCACTCTTTCTCTGTCCATAACAGAATTTCTATTATTCTCTTTTAACACCCTTTCACGTGTTACATAATATATAAAAATAAAAATAAGAATAAAAATAAACTGTCGTAACATAAAAAAAAAAAAAAATATATGTAATGCTGTAAAATTTATGATTGAAGATTCTTCTTAATTAGTAATTGAACATAATTAAGAAGTTACATTTTACGGTTTTAGATTATGGTACTGCCACACTGAATTATGTCTCTTTAATTACAACTATAATAAGATATCACCGTTACTTTATGAACAATAAATAATTTACTACAAACTATCCTACTATGCATGTAAATTTGTCATAAGTTATAAATATTAATAATTATTTAATTAATTTGTAGCAGCATGCATCAATTAATGGTTTATTCCATTAAGGGTCTACTCTATTTTAAGCAAACATATTCTTGCTAGATCAAATTTCTGGCACACAAACTTTAGGATGCATAGGTAAGAGAGAGAAAATGCTTTTTTATTTTTATTTTTTTCTTTCTTTTTCTTTGGCAGTAGAATCACATGGATTTTCTTGTGGATACAGAGTCAAGTAGTTTCTGTTGTCAGATTAAATTTGGCAAATGTTTCCTTCAATTTCAGCATCAATTAATACCAACTTGTGTTTTCAATTAAATGTCATTTTAATACAAATAGTAAGAGGATGATAATATAAATTCAACAGATAATATTCAAATATTTTTAAAATAATTATAAAATCATTACAAATGTCAGTTCAATTAATACAATATTTTCTTTTTATATTTAAATTTTTTATATTAACATAGACTTTTATTTTATTACTCCCCTCGAGAATTACTGAAACAAATTCTAATATCAAATACAATATTAAAATTAATGTATAATGATTGAAAAAGTACAAAAATTTAAATGCTTAAATGTTTTAAATTTCCCGCCCTGATAATATGATGTAACAAATATAGATTGTTAATTTGATTTCAATTTGGAGGTTAAAACTATTTATATTATGTTCCTTATAATAAAATATAAATAAAATTATATTAGAAAATTAACGTTTTTAATTTGAAATTAAAGTTAAACACTTATTTTTTCAATATTCTTTTTATTTATATTAATTTAAATTATTTAGTTTTTTTATTTATATTTTATATTAAGAGTAGTATTTTTTTAACTATATTAATCTAAATCATCATACATTCAATTAATGACCAAGATACAAAATAGTGTGAAAACGTATTTTTGAACTATAAATAATTTTGATTTGTTGAATAAATATACATCTTTAATTTAAAATATGAATCTTACCTATATTCTCATTCTCATCTCTTACAAGCTTCACTCTTCTTGGTTTGTGTGTTCATCATATCTTACTACCTCCAACCCCCACTCTCTATAAAGTTTAAACTCTAAGCTAGCTAGATTTGGCTCTTTCTTTCAACCTATAAAATGACATGGCACATTCACTGCACCACTTTTCATTCTCATAAGTTAGATGAACTTTCTTCAATCAAACTTTTTTTTTCATGCAATTTTCCATGATATGATATGATTCCAAAGCACCAACATGATATAAAATATTTACTTAAAAAGAATGAAAACATAGAATCCTATTTTTATTATGTGGTCCATACTATGTGACAGAGCTGGAATTCCACTAAGAGGCACATAAATAATAACTATTGATTTATAATATTTTATTTCACCCAAGCAAAAAATTAATATATATTTGACAAAAAAAATAAAAATTGTGTAATAATGGGAAAGGAGTTGCACTACTCAAAAGTTCACCACCTCTTCATGACTCAAGTAGATTTGTCTCAACTTTATACACCAATCTACACCAACCAACATAAATTGAAAAAAATAAAAATAAAAATAAAAAACTGAATAGGGAAAAAAAGTTGAGATAAAGTCTTAGTAACCTTTCTTCTCATTTTTACCCTCAAATATTCATAGTTCAATATTTAAAACATGATTTGAAATTACATTTCGCAAAATAACAATAGCAGTTGCAGTATAAATTTTTTAAAGATTTTTATAACTACAATTTTAACTGCATCAACTATATTTTCAATATTTTGTTGCAATATAAAAATTAGATGTGTAATTACGACTGCAACCATAATTTAAAAGTACACTTTCAAATTTTTGTTTTTTTAGTGTAGTTTCAATGGAAATGATGTTGTTGATCAGGCCAAGGCCAAAAATTTTGTTGGTCATCAATATTGTGAAACATGTTGCAAAAGCTTTCATCTTGAAGATCTGATCTTGAAGAGCATTGAAGGAGTTGTGTCATGCTTGTAGGCTTAAGTGAATTTGGTAAAAGATTTTTACCATTTTGTGAAGAAACAGGACTATTCATCATTGGTGTTCTTGATAGGCCTAGATTAATATCTGAGCTATTATCACTTGCATTGCTCCATGAACCCTCATTTTCTTTTTTGAAACTAATTGTTCCATTTTCAAAGCAATCCCTTTTCTTTAGAGTTTGAAGCTGCAAACATCATATAAAGTAAGATCATCATGTATGTAAATGAAAATTGATTTATTTTTTAGATTTATAGTGACACATTATAATTCTATCAAACTCAATATTAATACAATATAATTTTAAATTAATTTAAAACTAATTCAAAACATATATTAATAGCTTTTGATTCTAGCCATGTGGACAACTAAGTTATAATGAGATGAAATGCTATACATTGTCTTTTTCATAGCAAAATAGAATAGTTATATAAAACAGTATTATTATTGAATAGAAAATGAAAAAACAAACATCACTATTAATTTGCAGTTCTGGATTTCTGACACTGCCACACTGACTATTCCTATGAATGATTAACTAACAATCAAACTAGCATAAAGTTATAATGAGATAATCAATTATTTTAAAAAGTAATAAAGACCATGTGGGATCATAACTAAATCAATTAAATTGTGTTTTTTTTAATGTTAAATAGGACAGAATCACCAAAACTCAAAGGAGAAAAAAAAATCATCATAAAAAAACTCAAATTAAAAATAAAAATTTGGCTTTCTTTCTTCAAATACAAAAATATTTATTTAATTTATTTATTTAATATTTTGTTCCAAAAATGTATACATTCAATATTGGAGACAGGGAAGAGCATTAAAAGACTTGTTCTGCATTGATGTATCCCATTCACAAAAACATATCAAATCAATGTCCATGTCAAGGGGTAAGATATAGAAGTTTATAGAAAAATAAATAAATAACAACAAAAAAATAATAAGAAAACTCTCCATTCTTTAATTTCTTTTCAAAAAATCCAAAATCATTTAAAAAAATAAACATTTAGTTATTGGAGTCAAGTCACTCTCTCAAAAAGTATTGTGTATGTGGTTATATTCTTGAAAATTGAATTTTTGAACATTCAAAGATTATAATTTTAATCAAGATTAAGACATCACATCCATTTAACTCTAACCACATCAATAAATCTAGAAAGGATCTATAAAGGGTGAGTTTTGAAAATTATAAAATTTAAAGATCTAATTAAACAAGCTATATATATGCATATATATTTTTTTGACTAAAGCTATATATGAATACATGATTAGAACTATTATTAATATCAAATATTAATTACCTCTGCATGTAATTTGTTGTTTTGAGCCTTAAGGATATCATTATCAGCCTTAAGAGCTTCAAATTGTTTCTTAAGAATTTCATATTCTTTCTCAAGATGTTTAGTTTTCCACCTTGCTCTTCTATTTTGAAACCATATAGCAACTTGTCTAGGTTGTAACCCCAAAGCTTTAGCTAATTGCATTTTCCTTTCAGGTTCAAGCTTGTTACCAATCTCAAAACTCTTCTCAAGTGCCTTCACTTGTTCCAAACTCAACCTCTTCTTCTTTTCACCAATTTGTGAGTACCCTTCTTCATCTGATAATTGATCTTCATCTCCATGTACTAATTCATCACACTTATTGTTATTGTTGTAGTTTTGGTTGTGGTTGTTTTCTATGCCGGAAAATGACATAGATCTCTTCATCATGAAAGGTGCACCACTACCACCTACAATAACAAACAAACAAACATAATTTTTTTGAAAAACTAAATTAATATACAAAACCATCTATGTTGATAAAACCAACATATATATAAATTTTTATACAAAATTGATATGTAAAAATATTATAGTAGCTATTGAAATCACAACTAAATTGACAACAAACTATAATATATATAATTTTTAAAAACTACATAATATTTACTAAAATTCCAAGTAGGTTAACACCTTGAACATACTAAAAAGTAGAAAGAAAAAAGTTTGATTAGAAAGAGAGGACCTTGGAAATGATGATGGGATGGAAAGGAAGGGAAGGAGTTAAGAGAAGTTGTGGAAGATGAAAGAAGGTGGTCATGATGATGATCTTCATGAGTTTGAAAGATGAAAGTATGAGAAGGTGGAAAAGCCATGGTAAAATTTGAAGAAGATAAAGATAAAGATGATGATGAAGATATGATATTGGTGGTATAGTGATGTAATCATTCATGCAAAGCTATAGATAGAGATATAGGTATAGGTTTAAAGGATGATTTTATAAATATCTTATATGTATAGAGAAAGAATAGTATAGAGGAATTGATGATGGATTCATTTAAGAGGGGTTATTATGGATCAGAGGAGTTTGGCTCTCACTCTCATGGTGACAGAGTTATTCAGAAAGAGGGATGGCAGTGATGATGATAGGTACAGACAGCGATATTTAGGTTGAAGAGAGAGAGAGAGAAATAAGAGGTGGGGGGGTGTTCTGTTCATTATGTGTAATATTATCATATATTGGACATTTTTTTGGACTCATCCTTTTCCTATCATATCATGTGTGTAGTAGTAGATATGCATGTTCTCTCTTCTCTCTCTTTTTTTTTTTTAATTTATTATTATTATTATTATTATTATTATTATAATATTTTAAGTTCAAATATCTATTATTTAGATACTTATAATTATATTATTTTTTCTCTTTTAAAAATTTGTGTCATTGTTGTTGTAAATATATTTCATTTTACTTTTAATTCTTGTTATAATGTTTTAATGTTCTCAAAATTTATTTAATGAGATTGATGTTTGTCATATATAGAATCTTTTATTTTAATCATTTTTGTATAACGAAACAAAAAACTAAAATATATATAACAATGATTAAATTCATTATAAAATAATTTTATAATGATTTACAAAAAGTAAAATAAAATAAATAAAAATTAAAAATAAAATTTACATAGATTAATATAAAAGAATATTATATTTAGACCGACCAAATGTGCATATTTAGATTTATATTTTATAATACTAGTATATCTTAAAACATAATTTTTCGCTTTATATGTTGGTATGTTCATATTCGTTGGTTTTTAAGTAAAATAAAACTAATTCTATTTTATCTAATGATATAATATCTATTAATTAATGTAAATTTTAATTTATTTTTAACTTATTTTATTTTTACAGAAAAAATTCCTCTAAAAGAGAATCTTATATAATACAATAATTTCTTCTTATTACTTTGAAATAATTAAACGAGTTCAGCTATTTTTGTAAATAATGTGAAATACTAGTTTTTTGCTCATATCAAGAGAAAGTATTTTTGGTTTTAGATTGTGAAGACATAACCTCCTCCATAAAGAAAAGCAAACCCTTCACCTTTTCTTCCTTCCTACATTGAATAGATGATTCTGAGTCATCTTTTGAATTTAGAATCACCCATTAGATTATTTTATTTTATTAAGTGGTTTAAAAATATATTTAGTTTTTTTTCGTGTAGATTATTATTTCATCGTCTGAGAACAATATTGTGTTATTCGTCGTATTAGTGGAACATAGTCTGTTTTTCCGTAAGTTTTAATGTGATGTTTTCATAGCCAAACATAAATATCGTCATTATTAGCATAATTTTTATGATGTAGAAATATCAATCACAAGTAACAAAGTTTAAATTGTGATTCATTTTTAAAATATTAATTTCTACTTTTCATTTAAATTAACTTAAGATCAAATCTTGATTAAAAATAAAAATCTAGAACATGATGGGTAAGTTATAAATGAATAAAGCCAATTATATCTAGGTGATATGTGATACTGAGTGAGAAAAAAAATAAGGATATAGATAAGAGTATCACACAATGATGTATCTTGGTTCACCTAAGGTAAGCTATTTTCAGTCTTCAGAGTCTGCGAGTTATTCCACTAATGTGTTTGATACAAGAACGTTTTTATTCACACTATCTTCCTTTATCATTGTTGATCAGTCACACAACTCATCTTTCAATCTCGAAAAGATTTTTACAATTACCTTTCAATTCATAAATGATGTTTAGAAGTGACATTTTAATCAGTAAAATGATTTTTACAACATACTCAAATTATCTTAAAAGATATATTTGAGTTTCAAATGATGTGTATGATAAAAAAATTTAGGATCAGAATCTACTCAACATTTGTTTGAGATTGATTGTTAACAATAACTCAAAAAAATGATCATTGAATATAATAAGAGAAAGCTAGAGTTTTTGCTTGATTGAAGAGTTTTACTTGCTTGAGTATGATTGTTTAAGTATTGAAATGATTGCACTGAAAATTCTTCCAATTGTCTTCATCTTGATGTTTTTCTGTAAGAATGAATAAGGTTATCAAAGACTCAATATAACCGTTACTAATCATGAAGAAAAATGTCTCTTCAGAGTGAGATGTAATAAACATGTGCGATATTTAGTAGTTGTCTAGTGTCAATTCAATGTCTTAGAGTATGCTGAACTTTCTACATAAAGTACAACAAAGTACAACAACATTGTCTTGTTGTCTTTGTTCTTTGTGTTTCATACCTCATTAATCTTCTCATTAATTTGGAGAATATTTTGCTTCTTTGGATCTTCAGGGCATTATTAATGGTTTTGAGTAATCTTCATATATGTTATCACTACGCCAAAAATGTCATTTAATAGCGTTCCTTTTACAGCGCTTACTAAATACAAGCGTTGTTGTAAATATATTTTAAAAATAACGGAGCCTATCACAACGCTTTTTTGACGAGCGCTGTGAAAAAAGCGCTGTTGTAGGGTTATATAGCGTTTGCGCATAATGTTTATAAGGTTTTTACAGCGCTTGTAAAAAAGCGTTGTAAACTGAAGCGCCCTCACATATTGTTTTACAGTGCTTTTTTCACAAGCGCTGTAAACGACATGCACTTTCAAATAATTTAATTACCTATTACAACGCTTTTTTCACAAGCGTTGTAAAAGACATGCGCTTTCAAATAATTAAATTACCTATTACAGTGCTTTTTTTCACAAGCGCTGTAAATTCATTCACTTTAAATAAAAATCATTTACTTTTAAATAAATAAAAACAAATTTACGAACCCTTATCACCTCTACTCTAGGAACCCTCATATCTTCTAGGTATTGTGCGGCCATCTACGTTGTCTTAGATATTTATTAATTTGTTTCTGTCAAAAAATCTTTAGTTTTTTAATAATTGAAAACTAATAAATTGTTATATATTAAATCTTTTTTTTAAAAAAAATTTGTTGATTTGTTCTGTTTTGAAATATATTGAGATTTGGATTACGGATTTGTTTTTACTTCCGTCCTTAAAACGAAATAACTAGAACTTAATAAATCAAAATGATCTTTTGATAAACGAAAATGATCATTTGATAAATTAGAATGATCTTGATTACCTAGAATGATTTTGTAACAATTTTTACTTCAATTAAGGTATGATGTTAATGGATTAATTTATACTATGGTGAGATTGGTGATTATTATATAAATGTAATTTATCACTTATGTTTAAATAAATAACTCATAAACACAAGATAAAATAGCAACACAATCAGATATCACGATTATAAATTAATTGACTTGATTTTTTATTTTCAAAACACTTGATTTGAGAATTTGTTTCTGACATTTTATTCATTAAAAAATTATCAGACTTATGATTAATTTGAACAAGTTAAAAACTACATGTAGTCAATTTTAGTTTGAAGTTTAAAAATAATTGGTATCAATATATATATATATATATATATATATATATATATATATATATATATATATATATAAATAAAATTAAGTTTGCCAGTACTAGTGTTGTGTTGGAGCGCCCCTATCATGGGCAGTGGAGTGTGTTAGTTTAGTAAGTTTTTTTTTTAACGAACCAAAACATAATTCATCAAAAACCAAAAATTATATATTACCATACCAAGCTTTCAACAACTCAAACTCACCATTGTGAATAAACGTAGTTAAAATCTCTATCATAGTTACTCTATTTATTCTATTAGAGTCATCGTTGTATTGTTCATGATTTATTGAATACCCTGCGGATCCCTTTTTTATAAATAAAACATCTCATTTATCTTTTCTTTAATTATTTTAAACAAGTAATCAAACTCTAAGTGTTTAAATTTCAGTTAATGAAAAATTGTTTGGGAGAATGTGAGTTTAAATACTCACAACTTAATGAGTGTTTAGAAGACTAATCAACAAAAGCTATTAAGAAATACAAAATTTTACTCTAAGTATATGATATCCAATACATCAACAGCTTAAAAACTACCTTTTTCAAAAACAAAAACAAAATATCAAATTTAATATAGAGATGCGTACAAGATTCATACAAATGTGATCTATAGCACAAATTAAATCTGGAATGTGTGTATGGCTTTTGATTTTTCTATCATTACTGTTTAATATATATATATCAAACACAAATATTTATTTATCAAACAAAAATCTTTTTGAAAAATTAATAAAACTTTAATATGATTCGAGAAAGAAGTTACTGGCCGTACAATATTTTGTTTTTATTTTTTATAATATGGTATATTTAGGCTTTTATTGCTAAACATACAAGCAAACCCAACAAAAGAACAAAGTTTGGTTTACTTAGAGAGAGATCTGGATTTTGCCTGGCTGTGCTTGGTATGTGTATATGTCTATATATCTATCTATATGTTTTTTTTATATAATTATAACTTATTTATATATATATATATATAATTTTGTTACATATTATTGGGGTACGTAATTGGTTCAAAGTCTTATATTAAATGGTACCAATTAATTTATGATAGTTATCACGAAAATAGAAAACTTTGCCACTTTTTGATAACAATGCCGAATAACATATTTTACAACTTTTAGTTGAGCTGGAATGTTGCCATAGTTGTTTGAGGCCAAAATTAATTAAAAAATAAAAAATTCTATAAGGAAATGCATGTGACGTGGAAACTTGGGATTGAGCAACGTGAAAATCCACAATCCAAGGATAGAAAGTATGGGAGATTCTATTTTGTGCATGTTTTTAGATGGCATCAAGATTGCATGTTCTCAAAACTCCATTCATTCATGCGATTAAAGTTTGAATTGTAAACAATAATAAATACTTTTTTAAATTTGAATGGTTTAATCTTAATCGCCTAAAAAAAATTCTAATCCAAATCCGAAACTACATAGAATTCAAATCTTTTGAGATATGGCAAAATTCTTGATGTGTTAAATGTCAATTAGAAGTTTTACATTGAAAAAAATAATTTTATATTGAAGACAAATATTAATGTGTTAATTGATATTTACAATTATTAAACCACTTTATCTATATATATTAAAATAAAGATTTTAAATGAATATTTGATGTCAAATTTATTTATTAGATATTCAAAGTGATGATTCCAATATTTTAAACTTGCCTCACAATCATATTAGCGATGTTAATGAAACATTTTTTTCACACATAAATAAATAAATAAAAGAAGTTGCTAATAATTTTATAATGAATATATAAATACAAAGATAATTTACTAATATCAATAAATAACATGTTTAAATAAAAAATAATAATAATATTAAAAGACTTGGTGCTTATTATTAATGAAGGAGCATAAGGGTAATGAATGAATAGATTTTTGTATGTGAAGTGAATGTGATAGGATGTGTCCTTTATCCATTGATGGAGAAATCATTGGGTGCTTTCACTTTTCCATTGCTAAGAATATATAGGGTAGGAATCCAATACCTGTTCTCATAGTTTACAAATATTGGTTTCATTGAAACATGGACCCACCAATTTTATTTTAAAATATAAATATAAATAAATTAAAAAATTAATATATTTAATTTAAAATTTAAATTAAATATATTTATTTATTTTTATTAATTTTCATTGATATTTTACAACTGAATAATACCTCTTTAGCTTTTACTATTTGCTACCCTTATTTAGAGTTTTCATGCTCTTAGAGATTAGTTGCATTCACACATTTAAAATATGAAAATTATTTGATTGAGATTAAGTAGAATAAATTCAAACTCATTTTTTTTAAATAATTATTTTTATTTTTCATAACTTCTTTTTTGTAAATTATAAAAAAATTAATTATTTTTATTTATTTAAACTCTTTAATTTTTATAAAAAAAACACCAGCAAAATTTTGATTGTATATAGGGAGATCCAAAACTATGAAGAAGATTGTTTTGGGGCACATCTCACAAGCCCCTTTTGGAATAAGATGAGACCATGTTATTCATTGTTATTCTTTCTTCTAAAAATTAATTCATCAAAGTGCTCTGAATCTTCTCCACATGCTTCTCCTCTGTTCCCATGTGCATTGCTTCCACTATTCTTTTTCCTTTTTATTAAAATTTAATTTGAATTTAAAAAGGAAAATCGATCTGTATATCATACACTATTTGATTATTTAACACTCTTTCTGATATTTATTTTATTAAAAATATTACAAATTCACACAGACCACAAACTATATTAAAAGATAAAATTTATGTTGATTTCTATATATATTTTTTGTATGGTTTTTAACAAATTATAATTTTATCACATTTATAATTTTTTTAAAATTTATTGTAATCATAAAATATGTATTTTATATTAAAAACCACACGAAAAACATTTAATAAAATGGACCTGCGTTTTCTCCAAATTAAAATTAGTTGATAATAATTTATTTTTAAAAAATAGATTTTTTATTAAAATAAAAAGGAGTATAAAAATAAATTTAACAATTAAAACACTTCAAAATTGTTACTTGTTTTTTATATTAAACAAAAAAAATCAAAATATCTCTTATGAAAAAGGCGAAGAGATTTTATAAAAAAAAATGGCCAAAGAAAATACAGTGGTATCTAGTTCTTTGATGAATTATTTTATTCTTCGTGATATATAGTAGTTATGCAGCACATTCACCAATTTATTAATTCGTATATCAAGCCATCCATAAATTCCTATGCACAAAATAAACCACGTATATCTTCAACAACAACAAAAACAACCTATACAAAAAAATAAATTAAACTACACATTTTCCTACAAGACAATGATTAAGAACAAAAATTTATGTTTATATTGAAATTGGAATAAAATAAATGACAAAGATAAAAAGATAATTGCTATAAGATAATTGCCATTGGATCGATGATTTTTGTAACTCGAAAAACTACACATTCACACAATTACATGATTTGAGTTTGATCAATGTAAAATGGATAAAAAAAAATGGGGTCAAAATATAGATTTGTTTCATAAAAATTGTTGTTTAATTCATCAGCACTATTATTGCAAATAATTCGTTTTTTAATATGTATATATCATCTTTGTATAACACTTGTCACATCAAAATAGCTTCATATATTATTTATTATCAGGCTGCGAATTTTATAAAATGATGTCAACACGATTCTTCTTCTTTTTATATAATGTAAATTTTTTATGTTAAGATTATAGAACTCTATAAAAAAATTAAGAATCGAATTAAAATATAGTACCTTAATGAGATGTTGTCTTCAAAGATGAAAAGCCTTCCAAATTAACAAATTATACGTGTCTTTGTCTCCATTTCTATCTTTATATCCTATCTTAGTAGGCTTTATAGACTAGAGTTTTGTAAAAGTATTATAGATACATACCCCATGACAAGAAAAATGAATAATATGTATATAGCTTCATTTTAGCACCCTACCAATAGATGCCATAGGGAGCCTACATAAATACCTACCGGATATTCGAGACACAACAACTCTAATTTGGATAATTAATGCTTTTAAACAAGAAAGTAATAAGTGTTAGAGAATAATATGTCTATTTTTTTTATTAAATATAGAAATTAGGTTTATATATATATATATATATAGATTTATATATTTATGATCCAAAATAAATATTATTATGATCCTAAACCCATAGTTTGTACTGGTTAGATTTCCACACAGGCTCTAAAATTTTGAATTTTAAAAAATATTAGTTATATATATTTTCAATATTTATAATTAATTAGATGTCTTCTAATTGTCAAATGTTAGAATATGATGTTTCAAATATGCTGTCTACAATAAATTTCCAAAAGTTGTGTATTTCTGCATAATTTTGATGACCCTGATTATTGTGATATATAATTTATACTTTTACTTAATTCTAGTATATTTAGGATTTACTCAACTTCTACAAATAATTAAAAAAAACCATCAATAAGATGATATGATAATTTAAGAATGAATATATTGATTAAAGTGATAAGAAGATCATAAGTTCAACTCATCTCTCGAATAAAAAATTAACAAAAAACATTGATTATTTAAAAAACAAAATGCTTTAAAAATAGTGTACATAGTAATAATTATATGGTACATTTGAAAAAACTAATAATTAATATTACATTAAAAATTAAAAATCGCATTCTTTTTAAAATAATTTTATTTTATTCAAGTTACATTTATCATAAAAAAAGTAACTGTTTTTATGAGATTCAAATTAATGGGTAATTATCAATAAATTCAACAATAAAACATTCCATATGATTGGCCTCTTGTTGATCATAGTGTCACATTAACTCGAGAGAAGATGGTTGTCAAAGTGAATTTTCTCAAAGTAGGGTTAGTATTGAGATTTTGGACCATGACAAATGTGCTAGATTTGTATTGTAGAAGTGATAATCAATCATTTGTGTAACACTTTTTTTTTATATATTTAGGATAATTTATATATATTTACAGAATAATATTGATGCAATGTCTACATAAAAGTTTTTCCTATGTCTTATAAATCTTAAAATCGGTCATAATCTTAAAACCAGTGACCGAGTGATTTTTAATTTTTATGTTAATTTACCACAAAGTTCAAACTTAAGATAATAATATTATAAATTGATCAATAATGTTATAAAAATTTATTTTATTGATGTATATAAATTAAATTCATATGTTTATATAGTTTTCTAAATATATATCATGGATGAACGCAGAAACATAAAACGATCTTTAAAAATAAAAAATTTAGTACAAAAATCAGATTTTTTTTTATAAAAAATGCAAAATAATAATATGAAAGAAATATGATTCTTATATATATAATTTCAATTAATACTTATCGTTCATGGGCTCTCATCAATATTTTGTGCAAGATCCGCCGCCACAGCAAGTCAGAGAAGTCATTAAGCGCCAACATTTTTTTCCAAGATAGCTATAAAATTATACAACTTTTGCATTTCATAATAAAAAACAAATAAAATTTAATGTACACATCATTTATGAATTTTAAAACATACAATTGAATAAAATTTTATTTTGTTCTTTCAGAATTATTAATACACATCCTTTAAATTGTAAAAAGCATACGAATAGTTGCATGTTTGTTTTAAACCATATACAAAACACTCAAAAACTTACCTTTCATAAATTAATCTAACATATGACTATAAGAAAATTTGTGAAATAATTAATAATATAATAAACTATTTAGCTTAGAGGTCTTTTTTATATTAAAAAGACATGTTTTTTTTTAGACTTAAATTTTTTACTTTAGTGACTTAGCCATTGGGCAGCCTAACATATATTTATAATATGTTATTGGTATATTTATAGTTTGATTATTTATTATAAAAAATATAAAATTAAATTTGCTTTTTTGTCTATGTATATATGCTCTATAGATGGTAGGGAAAACTTAGGACTAACTACAGATCATTTGTTGTCACGTAGTGTTTCAACACTTTGCAAATGATTTAACATGTTTGCTATTTTGGGTTGGGAATGGAAATAAAAATTTGGATCCAACAAAAACATATTAGAGACCAATAAGTGCTCCTCAATCATGTTACTTTGAATACTTGGATAGAAACCAACTATCCATCTTTTGTGCATTTCCAACAAAGGAACATGCTCATCGAGTGTAATGTACTGGCGTTCAATTATGTTACAGGAGAAATATAATTTACTTTATTCAATCTTAAATATAAATATAAATATATTAAAAAAAATTATATATTTAATTTATTTTTAAACTAAATATATTATTTTTTGTTAACTCACATTTAATAATATTTAATGTCAGAGAAATACATATTATTAATTGAATTTAACATATCAAAACGATAAGGTGGAGGTAACAAAAGCCATAGGAATTAATAATTGCTTCAGACTTTTGTTGGATAAAAAAAAAATTCACAGTATGTAAAAACTCAATTTCCCGTATTCATAAAAAATTTGCATACAAAAAATATTCAAAATGTAAAAAAATTGAAAAAATATTTTATATAACAATTTTCTAAAACAAAATTTCCTCTATGTAACAAAAATATAGATGTAGAGTATAAAATACAGACTGATTTTAATAAAATATTTGTATTTTTTACGGGTGTATTTTTGAAAATTCATAAAAAAAAAATTGTAAAATGAAACTGTAAGATTAAAATGTGAGGGTATAAAATTAATTCTCTCAAATGGCTTATGTTCACAAGTGCAAGTGTTTATCCACTATTTGGGCCTAAGAAAACACTACTTTTATTTGGGCTTCACAATTCCTCATAGATAATAGTAAACAAAAAGTTAGAGCTTGAGATATGGAAGAATGATTTTCTTTTCAACTGAATTCATTAAAAAAATAATTTTTTTCAGGAATGCAGAAAAAAAAAATGGAAGTATGATAAATCGCAAGTCTTTTGTTCCCCAAATAAATTAGATAAATTGACCACAAGTCTAATTAGGGGTTGCAAATGGATAAATAAAAAAAATATTAAAAGATCTAATTCATTCATCATCTGATTGATAAAACCATTTAACCCATCAAATAACAAATTTTTAAATATATTTGGCTATTAATCCATCAATAGAGATATTTTAAATGGTTACATTTGAAAATTAATTAATTTTCAAGTTTTTACCACCAAAACTCCACCACAAACCATTGTTGCCACCATGTTGAATACGGTCTTATAATTTTAATGAGCAATTAACAATAACATCCTATTTTCTTTTAGAATAATATAATGCTATACATTTGTTACAAAGATTAATAAATCTAATTTGTTTTGAAATCATAAGATCGTATAAACTTAATCCTTCAAGATTTTTTAAATTACAAAATATTAATGAAGTTTGTTACTTTGTTTAAATCTATTATCAAATGTACCATTAACATTATTTAGTTTCAATTCATCCACAATATTATAAAGTTAATGTATTGTTCTCTTTATAAACATCCATAGAGGGACCAACTTAATTAAGCTTTTACAATTTCTTGATCATCTTAATTTTTTAAAATATTGATAGTATATAAGCTGATGTAGTCTTATGCGGTTCCAAATTTGGACAAGCTCAACACACACAAAACTATACAGCTAAAATGATTTATATCCCAAAAGTTGGTACTTACAATTAAATCATTGTCCATAGAAGATTATATACACATATTGTGTCCCACAAATCTCATCAATGGATTAATATGTTTCAACGGCTTCTTGTATTCTTTGTATATTCTACAATTCTTTCACATTTCAATACCAATTTTATTTATTTATTTATTTATACTATGATCTAATCTAACAATAACAAACTTTAATTTGATTGCATAATCTCAAATCCATTTTAATACATCTTCTCAAATACAAAATATTTAAAATAAATGTTCCACTATATTTACGATAATGTTATCATATTGAAACATATAAACATAAATGTCGAGATTTTTCATAGTAGGTTGATTAGGAATAACTTGTCTATTGTCTAAAATGGTCTAAAATGCAATGAAAGGCATATCATCCATAATTGCACTTTTGCACTCTACTTGTGTTATGATTGTCTTGATGTACAAATCCACATGCATAAAACATACTCCTAGTTCTAGATATGTACTTTTGAACGATAATTTTTGAAAATAAACACATTCGAAAGTACATATGTGGACAAAATAAGTTTGCAGAAAACAAATTATGCAAAAAATAAAATTGGGGAGATTTTAGAGTCACATTACTTAAAAAATGAATGATAAATATTTTAATTGAATATTAAATTTGAAATGATAACGCAAAAAATAAAATTGAGGAGATTTTAGAGTCACATTACTTAAAAAATGAATGATAAATATTTGAATTGAATACTAAATTTGAAATTGATAGTAAAAGTAAATAGCACAAGAAAGTGATGAAAAAGAAAAAATATTAAAAATCTAATTCTAAAATTATATCGATGTATATATTTTCAAACAAAAACCATTTAGAATCATACAATCAGGTCCAACATGTAATTTCTTATAAGAGTAAAATTAGAGGAAAAAAATTGAGGTTGTTTTCATAACATTAGAGAAGTGAAACAACCCATCTAAAAAGAGCCATAGCCTACTTGCTCTTGTGTATATTGCAAAGTGGATGCAATTATGAAGTAGCCCAATACCAATCCATTTACCCATGTACAAAATTTCACATTTAATTATTGATAAATATTTATTTATCGGTGTCTTATTTTATCTTTTCATTCTTAAATATACTATTAGAAATTAATATTTGATAGTATATTTTACACTATAGAAAATTCTTTGTATATAAGAGTTGGAGTACTTTTGCATAATTTTTAATAAATTATGCTTTTTTTTAAGAAAATATAATGGTAACTTTTCATAATTTTATTGAGGTTGTGTACCTCAATATTTTATTAAAAAAATTATTATTGAACATTGCATAAGCTAATTAAGGATTAAACAATTAATTTTATATTTGTTGGGAGGTTTCTTACAAAAAAAATTGTCTCATTCTCCTTACGAATGAAATCTTGTTGCAAATTAATAAAATATCATAATAAATTATATTTGAGTTTAATCAAGATTCACTATTAATATACATTTTTATTTAAAGTATTTATTTTTAAATTTAATAAGATATCTATGTTTTTAATTTCAATCATTGAGTAAATTTCTTCAGACCCAACTCACTTAAACTTTTAGATGTAGTTATATTCATTTGGAATCTTCATATTTAGATTGAAGGTTAAAGTTTCAAATAAATTCTAAAACATTCAGTTTTAATCAAAAGACCTAAAAATAATCCACTAAATGAATTGTGTCTTTTACATATTTATGTAAATACTACTCCCCTCTAATTTCTCTAGATTGAAATAGAAGTACAAATGATTGTTGAAAAGTTAATGTATTGATTAAAATTTAAGACAAGATATATTAATTTTTTAACTACCATTTTTGTTTATATTTTATTTCAGAATTGTATTTGCAAAAAATTTATCTCAAAATGAATTATCCTTTCAATTGCCAATGCATTTTTTTTCAATTGTGTTATTTAATTAATTCTACTTGCATTACTTTCAATGTAATGTTTTTCATAGTTCAACTATGCATTTATGATAGTGAAAATACACCTATGTTAATTTAGTATGAGTAACATTTTTTGTTGTTGAATAAGATGGGTCAAACCATTGAAAAACAAAACAAAAATCTCATAGGAAAGGTAACCAAATTCATATGGTTCAATACAATGAGAGAAGAGAAATCAAATTTATTTCAAAAACATGATCGATATGAGAAAAAAGGTTGAACTTAAAAAAGTATCTATTATTTGACTAGCTTTACAATGGACACGGGATAAATTAAAGTGATTCAAATATGCAAGTATCTTTTTTATACGTGTGACTAGACTATAACATAAATGTCTATGAGAATAATTCTTTAGAGTTAAGGACACTGCTACTTGAGAATTTGATCTAATATGAATATTTTTGAAACCTCTGGAAAAAAAGGCAACTTCAAACCTTTATGTATTGTCCAAAGTTTTTCCATTTATATAGTGCACACCCTCAAAGCATAAAAGTAGTCAAAGATGAAATCATGACCCCCAAACCATGTCTCCACAAGCTCACATTCTATTCGAGTTTTGGATGCTCCATCTCCATTGAGAGTCACAACTATCCTTTGGATAATGTCAAATAAACTAATGTTGATGAGTAGTTGACACACATGTAAGACGAACATGAATTAGTTGAGTATTTAATATAGATGTCGCTTGACATCTGACGTTGATTGTGATGTTACTTGCGGTGGAGAATATCAAATTGTTCCAAGCGTCCCACATATTGTTTAACACTGTCACAAAAAGGATACTTCAGTTTACGTCATTGTCTACAGAAATACTCTTCAAGTGATCCAAATGTCACTTATCCAAATCTACAGTAAAAAAAACTCATCAGTCAAATTAACATGTAACACATAATACCAAAACATTTGATGCAAGTTGACAATCACACAAAATATAAATAATTAACTTGTTTGCATTGTTACAAACCAAACAAAGGTCACCCTTGTCATGTAAATGATTGTTTGTAAGCATACAACCACAATGAACTTTTCATATCAAACACTTCAAACGTTTAAAATGGTACCACTTTGAAATCTTTCAAAATTTATCTTACATCATTCTATGATTCAAGCCTTTAATTACATGATAAACTCCTCTAAAAGAAAAGGAATATCAAAATCGTCAATTCAAATAACTAAATTGTCGTAAAAAAAAAATAGGTAAAGGTATAACACAAATACGGACAATACCTCGATTGGAATTAAGAATGTACTATAGTGTAAGTTCCACATAGTTAACAAAATAATAAAATGACTCCATTATTATGTCGAGATAATAATAATAATCAAATTATTAAAATTAATAATTAATAAATAGAATTTATCCACCGCTTTCTCACGCGTAAACATTCGTCAATAAGCGCAACACAAAAGTGATTTTCAATATCATGTAGTTGTGCACGCGCCAAAATGCGCGAATAGTTATAGCATTGCCGCCGGCAACGTTTCCAAATGCAAAGTAAGAAGCTTCCACGTAGTAGTATCTATTGCTATTCATTCAACCTTAAAATCTTATTTGTTTTCTTTAAAGAAAAAAATACTATATTGTTCATTTCAACATCATATTTTGAAATTTGATATCTTATAATCATATTTATAAATTTTAAACTTTTAACGATATTTACTATTTTGTATACAGGAAAATATTTAATTTATTTTAATATTTTTAACAAAAAAAACATATTTATTCTTTTAAATTAGTAAATTATTAAAGAAATAAAAAATAAATTTAACATTATTAAAGAATTGAAAAATAAAAAATTTATAAATATATTTACATTATCATATTATGAATAACATAAAATATTAAATTTTATAATATAATAAAATTAAAATAATTAAAATATTTCTTATTTTAAATCTATCTAATTAAAAATTAAATTATTTATAAAATTTATAATATATTAAAGATGATAAGTTAATCTAAATCAAATAGTATATAAACAAGAATAAAGATGATAAGTTAATCTAAATCGAATAGTATATAAACAAGAATAGAAATCAAATAAACTACTTTAAAATAAAAAAAAATATAATTTAATAATAAATTTAAGTAGAGAAATAAATTGATTAATAAAATATAATTAATTTTTATTTATCGTTAGTGTAGAAAAATTAACATTACCAACACAATTAATCAATGATGTGTATGCAATTTTAGTAGTTATGCCTAAATTTAACATTTTAATGATTCTACATTTGTGGTTGACGGTGTCGGTGTTATAAATTGATTAAAAGAATTCATTTGTAACTTATTTTTCCTAAAATAAACACTATTTTAATTTATAAAAAAAAATAACATACGAATAGGAGTTTCTCCAAAAACATAGCAACGTGGGTGGATGTAACCGAGACAGTTTCCAATTGAAGTTTCTTTTGTTGAGGAGAGGAAAAAGAGTGTGTTGTGATATCATATTATAGTATTCAACCATTTTCTCTTACTCTTATTCATTCTCATTAACTCAAATTTCATTCCTTTCACGTTTCTTTCTTTCTATAGTTCCCTTTAAGTCAGAAATTGCATTCATAGAATTCAGTTTATCATTATCTTCTCTCTCTAACAATCTCTTGAGAGAGAGAGATTAGGAATTGCATGATTGATCCCTCACCAAGTTTATTTGACTTTAGAATCAATTAAGTTTTCATTCCATAATTTCCCCTTTCTTTCCTTTCAATTTCTCTTTTTTATATTTTTCAATTTTTTTTTCCTCTACTCAATTTAAGACTTGTTCTTGATTATTAGGAACAAATAAATCTTTTGAGATTTACTTCTACATATTCTTTCTTTTGTCGTTTTTGGGTCATTTCCATCATTGATTTGCAACCTAAATAAATTATTGAACAATGACTCTGCCTCATTGAGTTTGTGTGCAATTTTTATTTTAACATTTTGTTTTTGTGTGGCCTAGATTTCTAGTGATTCTTTTTTATTTTTGTGGGGTGTTTTTTATTCTACAAATCCAAATCCTCAAAGTTAGTTTTTTTAATTGTGTGATTCACTTTGTGTATTGAATTGATCATTTCAAATTTGTGTTTGTGTGATTATGGGTTGTGTGAGTTCCAAACAAAAGGAATGTATGCATTGCAATGGCAACAACTCTTATTGTCCTGTTTCTAGAAGCTACACAATGCATGTACATCATCCACCTCAAACAAAAGGTGATAGTTACCATGTTGTTGCATTAACATCAACTACATTAGGCTCTTTGGAACTTGTATCTCATAATAATCATGCCAAAGATTTCATGTTTTCAAATGTTAAGGTTAGTGAGAAAGAAGATATTGAGGAAAAAACTTGGTCTAATATGATTGATGAGAAGTTACCAAAAGCTATTGTCAAAGAGAGATCAACCACAACACCACCTTGTGAGCTTGAGAATGAGACTATCATCAATACATGGGAATTAATGGAAGGACTTGAAGATGTAAGCCCTTTTCAATCACCAAATAATTTCAAAAGCTTTTCTTTTGATGCCAATGTTAATGAGCATGTTGATCCAATATTAAAGACTAGTTTTTTCATGGAGAGTGACGATGGCATTGATTCACACAAGCCTAAGATGGATTTGATGTTTGAGGAGGGTAAAGTTTCAAACTTTGATGATTCTAAATTGGTTTCTTCATTCAAGATCAAGAAGTCATTGGAAGATAAGCAAGAGGGGGATGATAGAAAAAGATTCTCCTTTGAGGAAAAGAAAATTAGTGATGTTGTGGATTTTAAGATTGACCCATATGGGAAAAAGGAAAAAGTTGTGTTGTATTTCACTAGCCTACGTGGTGTGAGAAAGACTTATGAGGATTGTTGCAATGTTAGGATGATTTTGAAAGGATTAGGAATTATGGTTGATGAGAGGGATGTGTCAATGCATTTGAGTTTCAAGGAAGAGTTGAAAGAGTTACTTGGTGAAGGGTATGGTAAAGGAGGATTGCCAAAGGTATTTGTTGGAAAAAAATTCATTGGTGGAGTTGAGGAAATTATGAAACTTCATGAAGATGGTAAGCTTGAGAAATTGCTTGATTGGTGTGAGAGGATTGATGATATTGAAGATGGTGATGGTGAATGTGATGTTTGTGGTGATATAAAGTTTGTGCCTTGTGAAACATGTTATGGAAGTTGTAAAATCTATTATGATGATGATGATGATGAGGTTGGTGAGTGTGGATTTCAAAGGTGTCCTAATTGCAATGAAAATGGGCTAATAAGGTGCCCTATGTGTTGTTTCTAGATCACTGTTTCATGGTGACATTTAACATAGATACTTACAACCAATGTTTTTTATGTTGTGACATTTAATTAGATAGAACCAATGTTTGAGTTGTGTCTTCTATGTATTTTGCTTACAATTAGTTATTGTTGTATAGTTAAGTTTTGGTGTGGTTGATCATATGAAAGAAGAGGAGGGATGTAGAAGGATGAACAATTGTGTCTAATATGTTCCTTTGCATAACGAATGCACATAGTGTATACTTTTTTTTTTATTTCTTCCTTTTTTTATTTATGTTATTGAATTTGGGTGAAAATGACAAAATCATAATAAGTCATTGCAATTCTAACTAAAATTATATTCAATAACTTTAACAAAATCAAACTGTCATTTTGATATTGAAAAATTTATTCGTCATATAAACATACACTAAATAATTACATTACTACTTTGTATATAATAGTATGTTACTTCTTTCACTTTATTATATCTTATTTTTCCTTTAGACAATTTTAAAGCTTGTAATGTTATGATGAAATTACAATGGGAGCTTGAATGAACTAATTAATTGCTTAATAAAGTATGATGGTGGTGTTTTCATTGTTACAAAAATTACTAATAAATCCATGTTGAGGACTTCAAAATGAATCCGTGGCAATTTGTACATAACTAGTACAACAATCATCTAGAAACTTCACAACAGTTCAAATGGACATGAACACTTTTCAACTCATGAAGTTTAGATAAGAAACAACTTCAATTTAGTTATTTATTAAATTGTATCTATCTTCACTTTTGTAAGTTATAGCAATTAAGGCCTATTATTGTTTCTGATCTCAACACTCATCATAGGCTGATAGACATGAAGTCTAGGTGGGAAAAAAAAATACTAATTTTGATTTCTAGACAAAGCAACACTTTATTATGTTTAGTAATATAATAATAAAAATTAATTTTATAAAATTAATATTAATAAAAAATGAATTGAATAAAAAATAATTTGTGTGTATTATGTATAATAAAATTGAACGATAAATTTAAGATTAAAAATTATTATAACAACAAAAGATTTAAATTCTAATTTAAAATTAGGATTGATTTTTAAAGAAAAAAATATATTCGAAAATATCACAATATATTCAAATAATTTTATATCCTTAAAATTAAGTTTATCTGACTTAAAAGATAGATCAAATATTCACTAATTATATAAAGGTGCAATTTAATATTGAAAAGGACTTCTTTAGACAGTTATGTTATGATCATTACATGGTACCCAAGTTGAAATTTGAGGCAACTAATTATGTGAAGTAGCCTATCAATTCATGGAATATAAAATTGGAGTTGCATATGCTACCATTTGCAAAAGGTTGTGTCAACAATAATGATACAAAAAAGATTTGAGCCACTTATCTAAAATAATTAATAATAAAATCAAAATTTTCTAAAATTATATTTCTATACGAACTAATTAAAATTATCACATAAATTTTGGTACGAATCTCTAATTTTGGCTTGTTTAATCAAATGTAATTATAGTCGTACTTACTTGAGAGATTAATTTCCCTAATGGCCCGCAAAAGATACTTAGTGCACACAAAAAAAGATGCATCATATGTTTGCAGATTCTTGTGTAAGATAGAAACATTATAGTCAGCTTTATGTTGATAAAAGAAGTTATGCATTCTTTTTCATGTTACTCTAGAGAAAAAGCTTGTTGTAGCTATAAATGTTAAAGCTGTTTATGAGAAATAAATTATACATTACACGGTATTGTGATTAAACAAATGAATTGAAATGGTAGAGAAAAAAAGGGGATCCACAAATCTCATCTACCAAATACATGGATGCATGTCTAGCTATGCCCCACAAAGATATGCATTAGGATCATGTAATTAGAGTCTTGTTCAATAGTGACCGAACCATTAAATTATTATAACACTTTTTCAAAACCCTCTTATTTTCGAGAAAAAGATATCTTAAAATTCAAAATTAAAAAATAAATAAAATTTAATTAAAAATTATTTTAACTATAAAATTTAATCGTTTAATCAATCAATCATTAAAATACAAAGTGTCTCATTTTGTTCTATAAAATTATCTAAATTAAAAAATAATTACCAAATTCAGAATTTTTCAATTAACTTAGTTCCTGTTAGGTAGTTTTGAAAAGGAAGATTTTCAATTTCAAAGTATATTATAAAATACTAATGTTTTATGGATTAAGAGTATATTACATAAAAAAGTATCAAACAATTTATTTTTAATTTTTTTGTGGAATTAAATATTTCTTTAATAAACATTTACTAAAACCAATATAACACATCTAAGCCTCTATTTTTTGAGTGTTGCTAAAGGAAAGTATTATATGGGCCGTGGGACAAAGGAATCACTTTTTTTTTTTTTTTTATATCAAAGAAGCTTCCAACAAGAGAATCACATTAAAGTTTGATATGATCATTTGGGCTAGAAGATCGAATAATTAAGATACTGGTTCAACCATAATTGTCGGTGTATATATGTGGATGGCAAATGCTACTTCCTCTAAAGGCTATTTTGTCATTAATATATATATATATATATATTCAATCAATAAATATTAATATTTTTCAATTGAATTTTATAGTTATATATAAATTTTAAATAATATTTTTCATTTCGCTTACTTGATAAAAAAATAAAAGATATTTCTATTTTATCAATATAATTATTGTGTATTAAATATTGTTATTGTTATTATTTTATTTTATTACAAATTTCTTAAAAATAAAATATATGCATCTTTTAAATTTTTAAAACATGTTCAAGGAACATATTAAAAGTCAAATATATATATATTTGTTAAACAAATATATAAAAAAAATTAAATTAAAGTTTCTCTATCTTTACATTGAAAATAGTAACTTATTGAAGTGTGTTTTGAAGAATAAAATTTTGGAAGATATACAAGTTTAATTTTTCTTCTGATTTTGATATTGTTTCATGAGTAAAGTTGCAAGCATCTTACTAGATTAAACATTATACCGAAATTTAAATATATTATTTTATAAAATTATGGATATGTTTCTCATCTAATAAGAAACGGTTGAAAGTGGTGACCGTAAAATAAAACTAAAATCTAGAAGTTTCCAACCCTAAAGTAAAGTAAAGGAGGGGTGTGAGAAAGAGATGATGGCCAAGGTTAGTGTTTTCATTTTCTCTTTTTTTAGAATTGTTGTTCATAAATATAAAATTGCTCAAAGGCTTTCTATTTAGACACAATATAGCACAGTTCAAAAGAAACCAACACATCCTTTTTATCTTCTTTCTTTCTTTTTAGTTAAGAATAATGAGAATGCAGGGTGTGTAGATTTCTCTTAAATGCAAATCAAAATTTACTTGTAACTCAATAATTCTGTATTGATGTGTTCATTTTTTCTTTTTTTTTGACATTAACAAATATGTTTAGTCAAATGTCATTATTAATGTCACAAATCAACTAAATTATTCAGACTAATAAAATATTTAAATTTTGTATTATATACAAAATCATACTTTAGAGAATAAAAAAGTATGAAATAATTTAAACTACTCAAAATTATCTGAATGATTTGATCATGATATGAGGTTGAACTATTTTAAAAGACAATGAATAATTATTTGCAAAATCAAAAACAAGTTACAATGCAGGTTATCAATCGATGAAATGATCATGAAACGACAGATCTTCACCTATTCATATTTGCTAGAGAAAATTTTATTACGAAAATATTGTTAAAAAAAGTAAATTTTGGATGTAATCAATGAAGGTTGTTTGATACTATTTTATTACAGATGAAATCAAGGTTGTTTCATACTATTTTATTTTCTCTAAAATGTGACCATCACGCGAGTTTTGGATGTAATATAAAACTTTAACATTTTTCAAAATCCAATATGAATCATTATGGTGAAATCTCCTACAAGAACATTTTTTTCAGTGATACACAATAAGCCAATAATCAATTTTCTGCAATTTAGAGTATTTTTTTGTGACAAGAAGTTATTTTCACCCCTTTTGATGTGTTTTATACTTCTAAGTTTGTTTTCCTTTACTTCATGATTTAAGTTGGGCTATATTTATAAGTTTTCCCATTTATCTCTAAATATAACTACAAAATGTTGTTTATTCTTTTCTACAATTTTCAACAAATTAACTTTTGTTCCCAGTTTTCTTACTGCACCTAATTTTTTACTGTGTTATGCTATCTTATTTAGCTACATTTACAAAATCTACACCACGTAGTTATAACCACTTCTCATTAGTTTAACAATTTATCTACCGAGGAAAGAATCAATGGCATTCTCATTACTAATCATCATGACTTATGGCTCGAGATAAAAAAAAGTATACCGTCGTCAAGATAAGCCTCGGAAAGCTATGAAGCACGTATACTGACATAGACACTTGATATGTCACTGACACCAGTAATAATTTAAGAAAATGAACTAATTGAATGTAATCAAAGTGTTGGTGGTAGGTTGGTGTCTAACGCTGACACTTGATATGTCGAGACACGCCTTATATCAAAAGTGTCGGTCAATAAAGCATATGACATAATCTAACTGTTATCCCATTTTATTGAATAAAATAATCAAGTTACCGTCATTAATGTAATTTTCCAATCTACCCTTTACCCCCAAATTGCATTTTCTCTCTCTCTTCAAACATATTGCACTCTATTGATGTTGAAAAAGCTCATGAAGATAGCAAGTGAGGATAAGTTGCAAAATAGAAAAGCAAGTGAACTGATGCAACTACCACAAATGTAATGTTCAAAGAGGTTTTCAAAAACCTCTTACAAGTAAAAATTACTTTCACTTCCAAATAAACTTGTTCTATCAGTAATTTTATAACATTTAATATAAAAATCAAGTATACTTATTTTGAAATTAATTTGAATTATGGCTAAAATTAACTATATTGGTCAGAGAATGTAGATCATTATTAAACTGAACTCCGAGATCAAATCTTTGTTGTACAACTCTTCTCATCCTTTTCTTGTTAATTTCTGTTTCTAATTTTTACTGCATAATTGTGTTTGGCTACTGCATTTCATGTTTGTACAATTCTTTCTTTTGAAGTTTGTTGCAATTTTGTATTTCTGCTTTTTTGTTACTGCTGCTACTGTCTTCTGGTTTCTGTTAAATATTTTTATGAAGATTATTTTTAAATTATAAATAAATGTGTTAGTCCTTTTTAAGAATAAGAAATTTATAAAATAGTTTAGAGCTTTAATATATGGTCCAAAAGATAAATATTGAGCAATCCATTGCTTATATTTGAATATTTTTAAATTTGTTTCTACTCTAATATATAAGTGTGGTTAAATTTTTTATAGTGCATAACTTAGATTAGGAGAGGGCAACTCTTTATGCAAATCCAATAAATTTGGGTCAGCATAAATTATTGGGCTAGCATAAAATTCCATATTTAAGAAGAAAAAAAGTCAACATTGATAAACCCTTCAATTTTTTAAATACATCTTTAAATTGATTAATTTCGAGTAATATTTTAAAATAAAAAAAATGATATTTAAATATTAATATTTTATATTATGTGAACAATATTTTACTTTATTGGAAAATATTTGAATTTTTTTTTCAACTTTTGTTTTTTAATAATTAAGATATTTTTTTGTGACACTTGTATAAATTAATACTATTAATTATTTTAAATATTTCATTAACTACTAAAATATATCGTTAACCATTTTTTAAACACATATTTTAACCACTAAAGTGCAAACATTGACCATTTAAAGGGTATTATGATTTAGTATATTTTTAATTGTTAATGAAATACATGTTTAATAAGTGGTTAATATGTATTTTAGAAGTTAATTAGATATTCAATAACTATAATTTCATTAACAACTAAATTACACTAAATCGCAATACCCCTTAAATAGAATGATGTAATACCTCTTTAATAGTATTGTTAATAAAATATATGTTTAATAAGTAGTTAATATGTTTGTGTCAAAAATTATGTTCTAATAACACAACAATTTTATTTTTTTTTGGACTGGTAAATCTCAACAAAATTGGAAGAAGAAACTCATTTATTTTTTGGCCCGTTTTTTGTAATACACTTCATGCTAAATCACATGCCTATCTTGCTGGCCCATTGGACTGAATCAAGTAGAATGATGTAA
The DNA here is from genome assembly GCA_037974835.1 of Cicer judaicum. Classification (NCBI taxonomy): domain Eukaryota; kingdom Viridiplantae; phylum Streptophyta; class Magnoliopsida; order Fabales; family Fabaceae; genus Cicer; species Cicer judaicum. The sequence goes on from JBBPBS010000170.1 coordinate 1,848,421, forward strand.
TTTATGTTATGTAATGTTATAGGTGACAATACTTTTGTAACTATGAGAAACGAGAACAGTAAATTATACACTTTTAGGTTAGAAAAAATAAAAGATAAGGAAACTTTGATAATTTAATCTAGTGATAAAAAGATACCGTTGAAGTTACTTTATTTTACGAATGCAAATCTTACTGTCGTATGAATTAATTATAATATAATTTGTTATCTCTTTTAAAATATAAAAACAAAAAATATTTTCTATTTTAGACTAAATCACCATCTTTCACATAAATAAAAGAAGATAATAAATAAATTAAATAAAACTGAGCATTATTACTAAATACATTTAAATATACTGAAAGTGGAAAAAATCACATAAATTTAAATATATTTTACATTTTAAAATAATAATTACACTTTCTAATATATTTTTTAGAGTGCAAATCTAAATATAATTATTAAACCCATACTTAATACATCTAAAGATAATTATTGGCTCATGGAAATCATATCAGATAATATAGTTTTGTACAAATTGTTATTTGTATAATACTATCCAAAATCGTGTTTAGTAAAGGTTAAGCACGACTTCGTAAGCAATCACTATTTTCCATATTTTCTAACCTTGTCACCAATGAAACCAAGACATTTTGGATATATGTCTTGTTTGTTGTCTCTTTAATTGAGTATAACAATCGGAGAAATATCTATTTTATAAAATAATTATTCAATATTAGATCAAATCACTTCTAAAAGTGAGTGTCTAAGACCATGTTCAACATTATTCCTGAGTATGTTGAGATTGATAGGATTAATTATCTTTAAAATGTTGTATTTAAATTTTAAATATATTTTATGTTTAGAATGAAATATTATTAAAATATATAATTTATATTTTTATTTAGAATATATTTTTATGAGACGAAGAAGAGTAGTTTCATTTAAGTATGTTATGCCACTAACTTGAACATAAATGAAATACATTTCTAATTATAACCTTAATAAATAGATTTAACAACCGATACATTTTGGCCATCTATAAATGTGGCACAAGAATATATAACATTAAAGTTATACAAAATCCTTAATTAATTAATATTACAAAAGCTTCATAATATACCCTCCATATTGGAGGTGCACATCTCAAACTTCACTCCATCTAAAATAAAGTAGTACACTCTTATATAAAATATATATTAATTAATTAATTTTCTCATTATAATTAATAAAAATAAGAAAATTAGATTAATATTTAATACTATAGCTTATTGATTAATTAAGCTTCTTATAATATTAGCCTCTGGACTATCAGCATCAATTGTGGTTAATAACTGAGACAATCTTTCACTTAAATCATCCACCTCTCTGTTTAAGGTTCTTATGTAGTTACATGTTTCTTGTAGGACCTTTGATGCTGATACCTGCAAAATTAAATTAGTCACTATCTCAATCAATTACTATATGATCATAACAATCAATTTTTTTCCTTCTATTTCTATATACACGTTGTCCTTTCTCACAAAGAAGCAGAGGTTATAGTTAAAAGGAAGAAGCATATATCAATGTCCAATCAAACATTTGGTCACTGAAATAAATGTCATGACCCATAGATTACTCCTTCCATATAAATTAATTTATCAAAATATTTTATAAATTTTTGTAAGAAAAATTTATTATAGAAATTGGATCCAAATTGCCTGCAATTAAAGCTCCACGAATTAATCGATTTTGAACATTAGTTTGAAATTGAACAATTTTTATTATAGAATAATAAAATTAACAAGATTGTTCATTCGTGAATGGACAATTCAAAAACAAAAGCCAAAGAGTACATGCATGATGACATTGTGACTATAATAAGCATTTTGTGCAGTGAAATACCCATTTTGTTGTGTAAATTAATTATTTCCTTATAAATTTTTGTTGTGTAAACGAGTTTTAATTTTATAATAGGCAAAAGTATGTCTACGGTACTTTTAAGTTTCATATTTTTTTGGAATGATTATTTATGTTTTTTTTTCTCTTTCGAATTTATCATTTATGTTATATTGAGTTTGTACTATTAATTTTTAAATTATATTAAGTTATGTATACGATTCTTTAATTTTGACTATTTTATTAAATTATTATTATAAAATATTAAGATTTAATTTCAAATAACACAATGAGATGACATTCTAAACTAATTTGCAAGTGGAGAAAACTAATTACATTATTTATGTGAGTAAACCTTTCTTATACAGTTTTTAAGATTATACATATTTAAATGATTGTAAAGAGAATCAAACATTGTAAATTGTTTATAAGATTTGAATGATGTTGTGTGATGACTAGTGTGAGAGACATGTTATTGTAAGATTTAGTAGAATTTCTAATAAGAGTGGTTTTATTTAGTATTAAATAAATCTTTGAAAAAACACAAGAATGATGAGATGCCAATTTATTAAAGGTTGGTCAAAAAACCATCCTCATATTTGGCGGAGAACATATGAATGAAGATGAAAAAGAAACTAATTTTAAACCTTCTTATTTTTTCTTTACTTTTATTTTCTTACCATTCAATATTTAACTTCTAATAATTAGATATTTTCAATTAAAGTAGTCGTGAGTTGAAAGTACGACAAAATATTAATATTACAAACTAAATGCAACTAAAAGAATCAATTAAAAAGGAAATAAAAACTTAAAAGACTAATTTGAAAAATGAATCAAAATTAAACCTCCACACATATAATTTGTTCTTGTATACTATCAAGAAGGTAAACACATAACTAATAATTTAAAAACTAGGGGATGCTAATCATCATTATTATTGTTACTTATATTTAAATTTATTCTATTAAATAATGTAGTTAAACTTCAAGACACACAATCTGTCCAAAAAAAACTTAGATATATACAATATTTGAAATTCAAAGTCCCTACTTTCAAATAATTTACATTATATCAATGTTATTAATCTAAATTGAACAGCAAAAAGAATTATAAATTTTTATTTTTAATTAATAATTTAAAATATTTTGAATTTTCTAGTCTCGATTGAATATTGTGGAGAATTTCTCTTGCCGGAGATCAAGGTCCCAATTGATATATGTGTTTTTTTGGTGAGCAAGAATTGATGATGATGTGTTTGTACGTGTACTACAAAATTCTATTCATAGTCCATATACAACTCTTCTTTCACTAAATTGTCCACATCACTGTTACACTGCACTTCCCTTTTTTACTTTTAAAATCTTTCCCCTTTTTTTTATTATATCGATATACGAATATTATTATTATTAAAAAATAAATATATTGTCAATATAAATTAATTTTATACTAATAAATAATAAAAATTATTGATTTTATTATTTTATCGCAATGATAATTATTATCATAAAATAATTATATAATTAACAGCTTATATTTACTAACAATTTACGTGATTTGGAATAGTTTCGCACAATACCCTGCGTATGTTTGACCTGGACGGTGTCTGGTTGACCAAATTAAATGTTTGATACATTTTCATATATAAGAAATATAATATAGTTATAATAATTCCTATTGAGGAAATTTTGTTTGAGATCAAAAGGATAAAAAAATGGATATATTTTTCACAAGATTAATCCGGAACAAACTCAAATCTCACATTAAAAATAAATATAATTTTATGAGAATTTATAAAAAAAAATATTTATCAATTTATATGATTTTGTAAAAATTAGTTAATCTCAATATAAAAACTAATATAATATTAGAGTTTATCGTTCAAGTAACTCACTATTTATACACATGCAATAAATTTAATAGTGTTGAATGTAAAAGAGTGTATTGAAAAAAAAAATCGATGTTAAAAATAAATAGAGTTCTATGACTAAGAATCTACTGTGCAAATATTGTTTGAATTTTGAGACATATTTCCCTACATTCATGAGCTATGGGACCAAACTCATTATAAAATTTTCACAATATTTTAAAGAAAAAAAATGTACACCAATCCGCCGTATGAGTTAATCTTGAAATTATAATATACTCTTTCTTATCACTATGATAATTAAAAAAGTGTCTTAAAATTATAGTAACTACAAAAGTTAGTTATTTTTTATTCATTTAATGTTAATATACTTCTAGTATACCTCTACTTTAATAAACAAAATATTAATATAATTATGTGAATGTTTAATATTCAAAGAAAAAATTTAATAAATTTAAATTATATTTTCTAAAAAATTAATTATAATCAACTAATTTTCTTAATAACTATAAAATAATTATTTTTGCATAATAGTGAGGGAGTCGAGGAAGTGTATATTAGTATATATATCCCTTGACCATTTACTACATTATTATGACAACACTCACATGTGCTACACGAGCTAGCCATGCCAATATTATGTTAATGAATTAGCTTCTTATATCCTTTCCAAACGTGGAAGCAAAAACTAAAATAAAATAAATTATTATATTATTCAAGTTTGAACAAACTAGGCTACATTAGACTTTATAGTTAATAATATATGTATGTATTTTTATTCGAACTATCTACATATATATGAACAATATGAAACTATATATAATATCAACATGTGTTTAAAAATAAAAATAAAAAGAATTAAAATATTTAAAGGGGTTTTGAAATACCTTATCGGAACGCCTATGACGAATCTCAGGAACAAGTTGACGCAACTTGGAAACAAGTTCGATGATTTGGTCATCAGAAATTCTTGAAGATGAAGATTGTTGCCTTGATCTTCTGCTAGACATAATATATATACCTAGATGTTGGTATTATTAATTTATATAGCTTAATTATATAATATAACTAAGAAGATACACAAATAATGAAGGAGAATAATTAAAGAAAGTTATAACAATTAATGGTTTTATATTTTGGTTGGAAATTTTAAGAAAGATAAGATAAGCTATAGTGGAGAAAGGGAGGAGATGAAGATAGGGGAATGGTAGGATTAGAGTTATATGAAGAAATGAAGAAAGTGATAAGAGAGATATAAAGGGAGTGAAAGGACCATTAATGAAGGAAGAGGAGAGAGAGAGAGAGAGAGAGAGAGTTAAGTTGGAACAATTGCATTTGGAAAAAAGTGGCGTAGGTTTATTGTAAATTAAAAGAGAATGAGAATATATTAGACGAATGTAACTTTTTTTAATAAATATTTAGAAATTTTGATATATTTTTTATTCATTTTTGATAGAGATATCATCTCTTTATTATCAATTTTCATTATAAAAAAAATGTATGAGTTTTTGTTATAATTAAAAATAACTTTAGACAAAATATAGTGGTACTTCAATCTATAAATAATATTAAAAGAAGTATTAAATATTAGTATTTTGTGTACATATTGATAGAAAAAAATATAAGGTAATGTGACAAGATTACTCAATTGTAATTAACATTAGTCTAAGGTGTAATAATGTGATAGTTTATTCTATTATTTTTTATTTATTTTGTTAGTCGAATAAATTTTTAGTTTGAAAGTTGATTTTTGAAGAATCTTAGAATAAATTTTTTGATGTTTATATTTTAACATATATTTGAGATTTAAAGAAAAATAACTTGATACATAATGATATGATATCCCAACCACACTTTTAACTGATCTTAAAAACATTTTTTGATTTTTTAATTTAAAAAATAGAAAATAATTTTTCTCATTTGTTTTCTTTCAAAAATCAACTCTCAAATTTAAATACTCTATATTAACAATGATGACGATTAAATCTACACTAATCAAAATAAGTGATCTCTATAGATCAAATGGTCCCCACATTTAATGTAAGTAATAGGAAATTATTGATAAGCAATATTTTGATCCTAAAGTATTATCAAATACTTTGAAGGTAGTGAGTCTTAGAGATACAACTTACTTAAACAATTGATATTATAAAAAATGAAGTTGGAAGAGAGAGAGTTTCTTCTTATGTGTATGTATGTTCCCAAATTGGGGTTGATTTGAGTGTGGTAAAGAGCTTGTCATGTTTTTAAGCAAACAAAGTGGGCCTTCATGTACATGTCTCTAATAGCAGGACCATGTGATCATATTTAGGAAACTGGTCCTCCACAATTCATGAAGGTGTTAATTGTAATATTTCCATCTACTAATCACATAATTCCACGTAATTAATTGTATCCTAAATCACTACCACCCTTCATGAATCATCGCTCCAATGTTTCTGGCTAATGAGTCAAAACTATACATTGCTCAAGAGTGCCGACATGGCATGCAACTATTAGTCAACACTTCACTTTAATTATATATATATATATATATATATATAAGATAAAAAAAGATTGAGTGTTTTATAAGGACTTTTCGAATTCAAACTCACAGTGACTAATTTAACAATTAATTTATTAATATTTTCTTATAAATTTTTTTAGGATAATATTAATATAAATTTTTTTATATTATTAATAAATTGCAATTAATTATTAGTGTGACTTAAAGTTGTTAAATTTAAATTTAAATATATTTAATTATTTGTAATTGTGATTATGATTAATCAACGAAGTACAAATTCTTTATATATAGTGAGTATATATTTGCATGAAGTGACTTAGATCTCTATGAAACCGATGCTTCATTAATATAATGTACTTAATTAGCATATTATTATATTAAATCACCATCTTAATTTAGCTGAGCAGAGTAAAGTTGAAGAAAACAACAAGTTTAAAGTGTTTAATTATTATATGATGCATGTGTAGTGTTTGATTTGAAAAATTAGATAGCTAGCAAGCAAGTGAATTTTAAAGAGGGGACATTCATGGCAATTTCCGAGTTACTTATTTAATTGTTGCCCTTCATTTTTGTTAGGGACACTAGTAAGTGTGAACAATTAACTCTCAACTTATCTCCAAAAATAATTAGATGTAGTCATGCAAGATAGACCTATACCAAATGAATTTTGATATATGCTTTTTTTTAAAATAAATAAACAATTCGAGTTAGCTAGGTTGATTTTTTGCCAATATAATTATATTTGAATTTATTTTTCAACTTATAAGTTAGTTGATAGATAGTCTAAAAATTCCCAAATAATAATTATTTTTACTTCGAACAATTACGTTAACGACAAACATAGTTTTTTTATTGAAATTTTTTTAACTAATCTAAAATATGTTATAATTAAACGATGAGAATTGTTTAAAAATTATGAAATAAATTACACATATAAATTGTTTATGAGGTATATTTTTCGCCAATAAATTAAGTCATCATATTTTTTTTTGAACTTGAGAGTTAATCAATAAATAATTGTTTACTAACTACAAACTATACTAAGCATATATATATATAAATTGCAAGTAAAGTCTAAATTTTATCAATCATAATCATAATTGTGGTCAATTAAATATATATTGTCTTAGCTATTGTACTAGGCTATATGAACATTGTCGTGTATGAGATTGTTGTACCCCTAACTTCCACATTTTACGATCTACTACGTTTATCGTTTACGTTATTGCTTTTTTCGTCATCGTTAATTCCTAAAAAATAGTCTTTCTATACTTATCCCTTTATTTCTTGTACGATTATATGTCCAAAATAATATAACTGTCAATTTTTAGAGGTTGAATCATTAATTTACATTATTCTTAAAATATCTCGAATCATATGAAACTGAGCTACTTGTTTTCCTCGGCTAGTTAACAACTCTAAAAAAATCAAACATAAACATATTTTAAAACTATAAACAAAAAAATGTCATTAGGACTAAAGTCACTACTTTAGTTGCCCCATTCTTATTGTAGCCTTGAGTTGAGGTATGAATTCCTGATTTGCCAAAGTCAAAATGTGTTATTCAATCTCTATCCAATGGTTTAAATTAGTTGAACGTTGTAACTACAATAACGTGTAGTCGTGAATCTAGATCTAATATTTCAAAAATGAATTTTGTGCAGTCAAATATTGAGCACACAAAATTTTAAATTCTTAATTTGTCAAAGTTAAAATATGAGTTATTTTATCTCTATCCAACAACTTTAATTAATTAATTACAATGAATACATTAATTATCACCATGATGATGATTATATCAAAAGTAAATATGTGAATTATTGTATTTACATAGACTTATACAATATTTAGTCGTTCAACAAATTTATGATTCTAATTAAGTAAAGTCGTATGAGAGTTTTGTTCATTAATTCAATTAAATAAAAAAGAAGAAAAAACAAAAAACGTAATGTAAATTTAACAGTGCTATTAAATTATTGGGGTAGATTTCATATATTACTTTCTCATCTACTCTATTGACCAATTACACATATTTATATTGACATCAACATTATCATTGTGGCTATTTATGCATTATTAATTAATTATTTAATACCAATGAGAGATCAATTGTTTTGCTTAAAAGATGCTTTTTCAATCTATTAACCAAGACAGTCGCATTAGCAACTGAAAATTCGAGACTATCATACCTAAATATAGAGAGTTTAAATTCAAAAGACGTTTATTCAAAATCAATATATAAAGAGAATGTTTAATAGAACTTTCAAACAAATATTATATTATAAGTGATCAAGTCATAACAAAACATTTAGAAAGATTGGAATAAAATAACATAATTTTTATCAAATTAAATTAATAAATATTTTAACAATATATCAAATATATATTAATTAAACACTGATCTAACAATAGTCTTTTTAAATTTGATAGCACCATTACATATTGTAACCAATGTAAAAATTGTCACATCTAGATGAATATATTTTATTTTATAAAATCTAATAGTTTCTATGACTACTGAATTGTCGGGTACCTCATTGTAGGGATCCATGTCCAATATTTTCATGTACGATGTGTGTCACATGTTATTTCCATGAGCTCATCACATGCAATTTTCATTGCTCAAAAGACACGCCACGTGTCATGTTGTGATACCCATCAAGGTACCTATATAATTAAGGAATAGGGTTTCCCAAATAAGGTAGAGATTTAGAAGTTCACGCTATTATGAAACATTATCACGTGCAGCTATAAAAATTGAAGACCCCTCATGGAAACAATATGGGGTCCTCTAAATGTCTTTGATCTTTTGTATTTTATCTTAAACAAAGTTAAACATTTTTGCTAACAACCGGCAATTAGGATTTAGTCTTGTATTTAGCTCACTAACTCTTGATTCATCATATGCATATTTAACCAAACTCAATTAACAATCTTAATCAACTAGCCATAAAGAATAAAAATGTTCATCAATTAATGTCTCGATTAATTTTTGAAGTCATTCTTGCACATTTTGTGCATGAAAGTGATTAATAAAATTTATCTCAAGTAGTCAATTGTGTTGATAAATGGAAGAATGCTGAAAGAATGTGTTTTAATGTTAGATAAGGTGAAACGTCTCTCTAATCAATGATTAATTAGCAACCTCACTATAAGATAAGATAAAAATTTGTTGAATTTTCTATATAAATTTTTTTTTGACACATTTTGTACTCGTTATTCAAGAAACAAATAATATTTAATAAATTTAAATCGTAATTAGATTAAAAAAATTATTTTATTTTAAACAATAAAATATTTTGATAATTCACTAATCAAAGCACATGATATGCTAAGATTACGGCGAACATAGCGAAATTAGTAAAGAGGGATAAATTGGTAAAATTTAAAAATGAAAATATATAAGAAAATATTATATTTCTCATTAATGTGAAACTTTTTTTTTTGTTTTTATAAAAATGTAAAATATGGTTCACATATATATATATATATATATATATATATATATATATATATATAGTGTGTGTGTGTGACGATCATATTATCTAATATGATGTATGTTTATATTATATGTTTGGGGAATTTATGTGACAAGCACACATTTACAACACTCAAAATATTTATTTTCTCAACAGAATATCATATTATAATTTTCTTTGGTTCATTTATTTAAGACCCCTCAACAAATCCACCGTTGGATTTGCTATAAGAAATGAATAGATATGTAAATTGAAATATAATAGAAATATATATATATATATATATATAATGTAATTAATATTTCATTAATATTTTTAAATATTAACAAATAATTTTTTATAAGACAAATAATTTTTTTAATTTTAATTAAAAAATATTTTTTAGACGTCAAAACTTGACATCGGACATCATATACTATATCTTTTAAGTTTTTTTTAATAATTTTTCTTTTTCATAAAAATTGAACCACACATATTTTATGTAATATTGAATTTACGTGTTAAAATTTGATAGTTTTCCAATGAATGTCACCCTTAACAAGGAGGGGTAGCAATTTTGATTGAAAAAGTAATAATGAAGTAACTACCAACAGTTTTGTTGTTGAAGTTTTGATACCAAACTACATGCAAGAAAGGATATTCACCTTTTATATATATCCAAAGTAAAAAGTTTGAAAGCATTTATTTGCATATTTCATGGTCAAAAAGGGCTAACTGCCTGACATGACCCTATAGACATATCTATGAAACCGACAAGAAGTTGGAAGTTAGAATTCTGTTGGAACTCATGATGATGATCAATGAAAAGAATAAAAAAAGTCTTAAAGTAAAAAAGGAAATAAATTAAAACAACTTTCCAAACTTTTTACATCTTCTCCTCCTAGTAAAGCATGCGTAGTTCCGTAATTCACTTACTTTATTTTGAAGGGAAAACTCACTTTTTTTCGAGTCCAATTCCATTAAAAAGTGTAATTAATTAATTAACACCACGCTTAAGTTTTTTATTTTTGTTTTTGTTTATCTCAACACCACGCTTAATTCTACTTTTGATAATTTTACAAAACCTAATTATAAGTCGTGGTACGGATAAACTTCAAATATATTTGTTAATGACATAAACTTCAAATATACTTCCCAATATTTCATTAAAAAATACTTTTAAAGTATATTTTTGAATTATTTTGTCAGACATGTTTACCACATTAAAAAAAATTATGATAAAATTATAACTTTTCATAATCTTAATATCTACTTTATTAGTCTAAGAAAATAAGTTAGATAATTAATATAATTTTTATTAGAATTGAATATACTAAATGTGATTATTTATCTATCTCAATATACACAATTTAATAATTTTTTTAATTCATTTTGAATGGAGAATAGTATATATAGATTAATTGAGTTTGTCTCGTCTAAAATGAAAAATTAGTAAAATAAGTAAATTAATTGTTAAAATTATAAATATATATAATTAATCATTTATGTGTATATAATATTACTCGTAATTAATTTAATCATCAGTTATTGATATTGTTCATTTTTTGTATAAAATAAATTGTTTATCTTAAAAAAGTTAAATTCAAATTAATTAGATAAATAAATAAAAAATAAAAATATTTATATAAAAAATATAGTCATACAAGAGCCATTGATATTATTTCTTTTT
>JBBPBS010000170.1:1860216-1886343 GCA_037974835.1 Cicer judaicum
TAATGGTAATTTTTTTTATGACTTTTCTCTTTCAATATTACCCTTTTTTATTGAATTATTTTATTCTTTTTTATGCAATTAAATAACTGAATCGTTAAATATGTATATCAAATTTTGGTGTAATATAATGTTTTTTTCTTCAATTTTACCATTCATTTAAACTACTTTATTTAATATTTTATATTTCTTTACCCAATCAAATGACTAATTATATTTTGGTGATTGTTGTCTTCTAATTTTACCATCATTTAAATTATTTTATTTATTATTTTATTCTTCTTTTGTTCAATTAAATAATTGCTTTTTTTTAAATAAACTATACATCTAATTAAATGATATAATACATATATAATATTAATATAAAATATTTTTACATTGTTAATCAATTATTTTTAAACATCATAATAAAGTTAGAGTCTTTTGCAATTGGTGTTCTTGTGCATTGGGGTGTTTTAAAATGTTATAAGTTATTCATGTAATGGATTGTATCTTTGTGTAATGGGTTGAATATTCTATGTACTCATTTTTAATGAAGTATTACTTATCTAAAAAAAAAACTATAACCTCTAAATAATTAAAAATGTACAATTTTTATTATAAATATTTTTAGCATCATATATATAATTGATTGTGATTTTTTTACAGTATAAATTTTTTACATTGAAAATATATATAACAAAAAAGATTGTTGTCACAATCTCAATAAATAAAAATTCATAGTACAAATTAAGGCGACACATGATTTATTATGTACAAAAATAGTTAATTATAATTTAAAATTATAATTAATTACAATTTTCAACATTATTTCAATTAATTGTCTAATTAACTAAATTAATCATATTTTACACGCAATTAATAAAATTTTGTAGGTGTACAACAACATGAACGTCTATGAAACATTTGCATACTATCATTACCTTTATTCACTCAACGGTTTGATTTTCACTAATAAATCTAAAGTTGGTTTTTTTCTTTTTTGACTAAAGTTATTATGATTAATTTTCTCTTTTCCTACTAAGACTTGTGGATAATATAATAATAACTTCTTTCTGTCTCCTCAACAAACTACCTTTTAAATAAATCGTTGTAATAGAGAAAAACATGAAATATTTGTTAATAAATACATGTTTATGAAAATAATAATTTTTTATATATTTGTATTACTTTCTAGAAAAATATAGATAATTATTCAGTTGAAAAGTCTATTACTTTCTTGTTAATTAATTCATAAAATAAATATATCTTTCCATTTTGTTATATTTTTGGAAGATATATTATATATCTATGCATCCAAGGGAACAAACGGTTATGTGGTAGGTACATCCTCCCTTTGTTCTGTTTCTTTTTATGCTTCCTTTCATAGGGTCATCTTCAATCACCAAAGGATTCTCAATCTCTTTTTTTCTTCTTCTTCCTTAGATTTTGTCAACAAAAATATGGCAATTTAATGTGTCGGTAATCATGACTATACAGATTAGCTAAATTAAAGGTTTTTCACAATATTTCAAAAAAATATATAAAGTTTATTTCATAAGAGTCTACTCTTAGTCAATCATAACTATTAAAAATATTTAACTATAACAATTAGTGGTGGATCTTGCGTAAAATATTTGGGGGAGTCGAAGAGTAACAAGTATTAACTGAAATATTATAATTGAAATTTTTAAAAGTTATATAGTTTTTTTTAGAGTATCACACAATTCAGACATAGCAGACAAGTTAAAAAAAATTAGAATTTTAATTTTCACAAGTCACACAATTTTTACAATTCAATCAAATAAAATATATCTATTTTATAATTTTCATCTTTGTCAAAAAATTTCTTCTTGAAAAAATGCATTAATTTTTTTATGTTTAAATATTGTGTCACTCATAAAAAAAAAATACACATATTAATTAAAATAATTCACAATTAAAAAATAGTATCACACTATATCATATATCAATGATTAACATGAAAAAGATTAAAAAATAGTATCACACTATATCATATATCAATGATTAACATGAAAAAGTTTGTTAAAAATTAATAGTTGAGTTGCTACTTAGAGAGTTAGAGTTTGTTGCTTCGAAATTAGTTAGTATTTTAGTAGTATAAATCATAAAAGGGGTAGAAAGCAAATATAAGAGAGAGGTAGGAAGAGAGGCGAAAATTACTCAAAAATCAACCATAGTTTAAGAATATTTTAATAATTTATCACTATTATTTTGATTATATTATTAGTAATTATATATATATAAAAGAAATTTAAAAATATAGGAGGTACCGCGGCCCACTACTAACAAGATCCGACATTGATAATAATATTTCAAATTATACATATAAATTGTTCGCGAAGAGTTTATGAAAATTAACATCTAGTTATATGAAAAATATCATTATATATATAGAGAGAGAGTTAATTTGTTAAATGTGCACAGAAAATGACATTGCACCGTTATATTTTTTATTTTATTTGATTTTTTTGCTGAACATACATATACAGTCCTCACCCAAAGCCTTTTCAGGAAACTATGAATAAAGTTAAATTGGACCACTATTACTAACGTACGTTGACGCTTTTTAATAAATTTGTTCAAAGTTTGGTATACATTTTCTACTTGTTCCTTTCCAAAGATTTCTTATTTTTTATTTATCAAATGAGTGTCTAACATTATATCCACAGTAAGTATGTTGACTTTGGCTTTTTTCATTGATTTTCTTATTATTTATGAAATATAATTTAGAATAATATTATTGTAATATAAAATTTGTCCTAAAAATAATATTTTGATATTTTATGAAAAATAAATATGATCCTGTATTTTATATAATATTATAATTGTATTAAATTTTATGTTTAAATAATATGATTGTATTATGACATATTATCTTGTTTACTATCTACAAAAATATTAACCTTCTTTAATAATTTAAAGTGTAATAAAACTGGAATCTTCGTTAAAAGTAGAGTCAGTCCAAGACTATTTAGAATTTATAATATAATTTTAGAAAATTATTTAACTTTTTTTAGGAAAATTTATTGTTTAAATACTTTAGAAAAAAATTATTAAATTAATAATAATTAATTTAATATAATATTTCTTGTTTAATGGTTAATTAAATCAATTAATTTATTATTTGTTAAGATAGTATTAATTTTATGTAAGATTTTATTGATTTTAGATTTTAAAATATTAAAAAATAGAATTTCTTTTATTAAAGTACAAAACTTTTTTAGATAAAATTTCATTAAATAAAAATATTACATTTTTCTAAAGTCTAAAATAGTTACTTTAATAGTTACACTTATCTCGGTTAAGTTAAAAAGTAGTTATATACGTATTTCCGCAACAAAAGCACAAGCAACAACGTATGAGAAAAATGTAAAAATAAAAAGTACTTCTACAATTTAAAATAAAAGCACCATATGCAACTTTCTCCTATGAGTCCAACTTGATGTTCATCTTGGTTGAACTAATTTCAAAACTCTTGTAAATAGCATACAAAAGGTGAAGGGGAAGTGAAGGGTTTCTCCTTGGTGAACTTAGAAGTCTATTAGAGTCGAAGAAACATAATCTCTCTCATCGCATAAATTGAACCAATACTGAATATTTAGATTAATGCACTATTCCATGTGAAGTTCTGTGTTTGAATTTGGAAAAAAAAAGTCTAATATAACAATATTAATTTTTGTTAGTTGATATATACTTAAATATCGATCACCAGTAGTTTTAACTTATTGTTTTTATTGATCTCTAAAGAAATATGGAAATGCACTTTGATGTCTAATACTTATCGATCAAATTAGAAACAAATTTATGCATAAATGAAATTATTTAGTATTGCTAATTATGGTTGTCTCTTGCCTATTTAATTTTCCAAATTCAACCTCAATTATATTATATCCAAAAAAATATATTTTTTTTTTCCGGAGATGAAATAAATAAATAAACTCATATTAAGCCTATCAATCTTAATATTTATCAAATGAGTTAAATCTTATGAATTTTATTTATTAGTCTTGCATATTCACAAATGTGGATGCAAGATAACAATATAAACCCGTTGCAGCCAAACACCCTCCATGACTGAGTCATCGCTATTGGATCAGTATCACACTACCATTCGAGAATTTCACCCAATTGATCTCACATAGAAGAGTTATCTATATAAATGTCACGCATTTAAAATACAAAGTACACAATTTACCCTAATCTAAAATACACTACTCCAACTTTGACTCACTTGGGCATGTAAGTATGTGCAAGTACACATCCATTCAAAGTTGCTCCTTGTATTTCTTCGTATTCCAGCATCGCTAATTGTTTGTGGCAGTCAAAGAAGTTCTGCTCTGGACCAAAAATTATACATTCCTATGGATAATACACCATCAATTTATGTTTTTCAAACAAAACATTTTTTTTCTCTTTTTCCCCACATGCATAATAATGCAAGTAGGTATATGCACTTAAATATGGTGTTCATATGGTCCCATGGAACGTGATCAATGTAGGGATTCATCAGATCCACATATATATATTTGAATTATTCATATGAACTGCCTGGATGTTTGAGTATTATTATGATTTTTTTCCGACAAAAGATAAGAAACTTTAATTAATTTATTTAGTCAAAAATTGATGATGAAACGTACAATTTTGAATCGGATTTATTGGGCCTTAGTTCAATCTAGCTAGCGCTGAATATACCGCATTATTTGGGTGTTAAATTAAGACCAACGATGTCGAACTCATCCCCAATCGATGAAACCGTCAAATTGGTTATTTGCCCCTTGCGTCTGATTCTCTACAATGAAATAATTGTCTTCACGTTATTTTTATCTGAAAAATCTCTATGAACATTGAATTTTACTTTAAAAAACAACGTATGTATTATCCATTACCTCTCTCTTCCTCCAATTTTTACTGTATTGAGCGTCAAAGTACTTGCAAGTAATCCATCGAGAACTAAAAAACTAACGATTGTTGTATGTTGCCATCACCAACGACCTCCAACCATCTATGGTGGTCACATACAAATCACATGATATAAAATAAAATTAAACACATGCAAATTTAACATTGATATAAGATAATAAAAAAAAATGTTAAGTGAAAAAGTTGAATGATCTTATAAGACAAATGTTGTTCACAAATTTCATATTTACAGAAAATGAAACATATGCACTCACGAATGAGATATAATATGCATTTTTATACTCATTATTTTATTTTATAGAATTTTTCACCTTGTATTTTGAATGATTTTAATTGCGATTGGTATAATTTTCAATTTTATTGTTTTATTTAATGTTTGTCTTAAATTTATTTTTATTTATCACAATGTTTATTTTATTACACTATACTCTTTTCTCCTTCGCTTCAGTCTATCTTTAGATTTTTCAAGTAAAGTTTTTAATGAAATAGTATTATTCATTCTTGTTTCCTTGAATTTTGCCTTAGTCTCTAATTTTTTTTTAAACAATTTCTAACATATTTATTAACATGCTACAAACAATAAATTGTAATTTTGGAGTACCATGGTTAGGTATCAACTATATTGTTTTTCAATACTTTTCAATACATATCTATATTGGGCCAAAAAGGGGAAACCTTCTATCCAATCGGTCCAAGTTCATTTTAGCATGGCAATTAGAATCCATACCCTTACGATTAAACTTACTCTAAATTTTGTTTAGCACTTTTTGGATAAACTTCCTAAATTACATTCATTTTTTATATATAATTTTGTTTCTCTTTTATTAGTATGTATCAAAATTTTAGTTTTTAAATTTTTTGATAGGTAAAGTTTTATCTCTGTTTTTAATAAGTATTAAAAAAATTATTGTTAAATTTTCTGGTATAAATATATGTATTAAATTTTGTTTAATATGAAATTTCTCAAATGTAATTTATAAACTGGAAATTTTGGATAAAAAAAAAGTTATATATTTAAAGTTTCAAGGTGGGTGTTGGGTCCGAATTTTTTCAGGTGAGTATGTCAAAAATTTAAAATAATAGTGATACATTAAATTTTTCAAAAATTATAGGATAAGAGTCAAATTATAGACATGAAATCTAATTCTCTACCACACACTGAAAATGGCTATCATATTATCCATTCGTCTGGGAACATGTTTAGAAAATGTTTAGAACATAAAGATGTATCAAAAAGTTTGAAATTTGAGTATTTAAATACTATTGTGATATAAAAATTTGATCGTAATGCATTTATTAAATTGAGTTTTTTGAAATACATAGAAAAGCTCATTTTATATCTTTTGTTTTTAAATAAAAAATAATGATACTAATGGATAAACTTTTAGAAAGTTTTTGGAACTTTAATCACATTTTATGTGTCACCGATAAATTTATCTTAAATTTTTTAAAATACAAAAATATATTTTAAAATTTTAAAAACTCAAATTTTGTATTTCTTAAAATAAAAAACATACTCCGAAAACTTAATTTAAGTTTTCAAGAATCACATTTAAAATTCAGTAGATTTTTTTATAGAAAAGATTAAGTAGGTGAATAATTGATGGGTATTAATTAAAAAATTTACATGTTTAAAGATATAAGAAATAAATTGGGCTTCGATTCTGGATAACTAATTATGATTGAGCCCAAATAACCCATAGTGTTGGCCCTCACACACGTAACCCATTGTAATATTTACCAAGGTTGATTTCTCTTGAGCCATATTGAGTGTTTTTTTAAAATATAAAATGCACAATCAAGTTAAATAAATTACAAACGAGAGAAGAAAAATGATTGATCAATCTTAATATTCAATGTAAAATAATATTCTCAAATCACACAACTATTTGATAATGGATTTGTTCTTTCATTTTGTATGATATATATATTGGCTAATAAAATAATACATTGGTTGTTCATTTGCTCGGCCAGAGTGTCAGTGAGTAGATTAACGATCAAAACAATGAGTTATTATTTGAATCTCATAAATAAATGTATATTAAATTTATAAATTTTAGGTTAATTAGAATTTTAGTCTTTAAAAAATGTCTATCAATTCACAAAATCGATCATTCTATTTAAAAGTCGATAGTTTTTTTTTTTTTCATTCTCTCATATTTTTAAATTAAAAAATAACGATTTAACATCTTTTAACATGATGTATGTTATGATGATATAGAATGATTAATATTTATGAAATTGTAATGAAATTCTCTGAAAACTTAACTTTTAACTTATATATTTTTTCATTTTTATAATTTAATTACTGACATATAAATAATTAATGCATGTAGATGATTTTATATTATGAAATCATATGTTATATCATTTAAAATATATCAAATCGTTATTTTTAAATTTAAAAATATGAATCAAAATTGTTGACTTGTAAAATAGCATGATAATTATGTGAATTGATAAAAATAGAGGAATCAAAATTCAATAAAACTTAAATTTTATATTAAACAAATATGATATATTTATAAACTATATTAATGTATCTTCCATACTCATTAGTAAGTATGAAAAAAAAAATTGTCCCAAAGTCTAATATAGGACGTGCTACTGAAAAATCAAGGCATAATTAGACACAACTTTGTGAGGTTTCAAAAAAAAAATTATTGATATTAATTAATCCTGTTTAAAATTTTAAATATCAAGATTTAAATATGAATCTTAGTTTTATTAATGAGGAGAGTATTGGTTTGAATGTTGATTATTCTATTAATATCATTTAAGAAGTTTTTGGCAACAAATTATTGGATTCAGCCTAAGTAATTCTACAATTAATTAATGATATTATTACCGTCAATCAACTCTCTTGCAAGATCTATTCATATGTAAAAAAAAAATGGTTGTTGCTATTCAATATTTAGCCAATAAAAATGTTATGATAATTCAACTCAAATATTGTTCATGCATGACATGCAAATCTTGTCGAGGTTTTTAAACAATGATGATAACAAGGGTGTTCTTTATCATAATAAAATTTTATTGTAGTTTTTTCAAAATCAAAAAAGAAAATCAAAAAGTGTACTTGGAATAACATAAGTTAATTGTCTAAAATATAACTTGAGCATTAATATAATTCAACAAAAGAAATGATTAGTACAATCTTGACACAAAGTCATGAAATTGTATTAATACACATACTAATTTTTCAAAGAATAAAAATATAGAAATATGGAGTACATAACGCATCTATGGTTCAAAATAATTTCCCCTAAATTTTAAGCAGACTATAGTGTAAACTGATACGCTTCATTTCTTCAACATGTGATCTAAGCTTTTTTACTTGTAACACATTTGAATAAAGTTGGATGAGATTACATCTCAGTGGGTCTCAATAAATAAAATTAAATCAATAGCATCCTAATTCAGGACTATATTTATTTTCTAAGTCGTTAGACGTGAGTAATCTTCTTGTTCGTAACTCTATTTTGGTAATATTGGACATTATTATTATTACTATTATTATTATTATTATTATTATTATTGTATACTAACATGTAAAACATAAAAATTATTACAAATTATTTATACTAAAGAGTGATGTTACAGCAGTGATGTTTATAATATTCATTCTAGGGGATGGTTCTCAAAATATTATATTGTGTAATTTTATGTTTGCTTTTGTTTTTCCCTCAATTTCTTGTTATTTTCTTTCTATTTAATCTACTTTTTGTCTTAGAGAAAAATTAAGGAAATTTAAGAGGAATAAAAGATAGCATGATTTTATGTGAATAACTTTAAATCGTTTATAAAAAATTAATATAAAATATAACAGTTATTAACTATTTCTATTTTATTAATTTTTTTTGAATAAAACTTTGATATCTTGTATGTTATTATTCTTATCGAGCTTTCTCAAAAACAGTATTCTAATCAAATATTGATATACAGATAATTTTCTAACATTGAATATTTTCTATTGATGATATGTTTGTACATTATATAAAATTGTTCAAATATTGGTATATTTTTGAAATGCATGTAGAGAGTGGAAACAGTATTCTAATCAAATATATTCTCTTGTGAATTCTAAGCCCACTTACCATCCATCAATTCCAACGTGAAAACAACAACATTACTAACTTGGGCTTAAGAATAAAGTAACCCTATATTATTCAAATTGGGCTCATATTTTATACTAAATTAAGCATAGCCCATAAGTTATTTTAGACTATCAAAATATGTGAAGTACACAGCATCATCCTTCACAAAACAATTTACTCCTTTTTATTTAATATTTTGCACAATTTTGTTTATATATTTACAATTTTTTTAAATAGCAAGTTGGATTATATTATTTTCCAAAATCATAATTGGGATTTCGTGCTTTAAACTCTTTCAACCTTCTTTATATATTTACAATGTGATATATATGCTTGGATCGGTGGTATAGAGTAGTGAATAGAATAGAATAAAATGATCGACCTTCTTTTTCCAAAAAAATATTGAACAATAAAATAAAATCTGTTTATGACTCAAGGACAAAAAAAAATTACATAGCATATAAATATTTTTCATATTGACATATGTTTCCAATGACAATAAATATGTACAATTTTATTAGTTACTTACTAGTACTAGATTAGATACTCGTGTTAAAAGCATGAACGTTCAAAAAATATAAACTCAATAATAATAATAAGTTGTTAATAAGTATTTTAAGGGGTGTTTGTTAAGAAACTAACTGATAAAAATTATCAATTAAAACAACATTAAAAGTTGTGTTTTCAAACGTTTGAAAGTTTTAAAAAGAAATTCATCAAATATAAAACCTTCTTTTTTGATTTTGTAATAAGAATCTTTTGAGCACTTGTTAGCAATGCTATGGTAAAGAAAATGTTAACAATTGTCCTAATAATAATAGAGAAATTACAAATCAACAATAGTTAGGGTCTTGCTCATTGATATGATCAATTACATAATTGAGAACTTAGAAAGAAAAAAAATGCAAATAAATACATGTAATAGAGACGAGTGTGAACAAGAAATGAACCGTGAACTTTGGTGATAATGATTGATTAGTCAAAGTTTTTGGAACATGAAACAAGCAAGCACATGCATGCATATTACCATCAAGTTGTTCTTTCCAATTAATAACATGACAACTTGTAATAAAAAATCGAAATTAGACAATCTTTTGACAAAAATTTGATTGATTCAACATTAATATCTTGCTCTCTTATGTGTGGCTTTTTATTGATGCACATATTCTTATTCTTATCAATTCATCAACAAGAAAATTATTATTCTTATCTTATCCACATACTCAACATCCAATTGATGTTTCTTCAAATAGTAATTATCTGACCATGGTGGAGTAATCATGTTCACATTTTATTAATAACTTCAAATTTGTGTTGATTTCACTAAATTTCAATCATGTAACAAACTTGGAAGATTCAAATATATTTGGTTAGTGTATAAACTTTTGTTAGGTGAATGTGTTTACTTTTCACTTTTTAACTGATCCTAGCAATATGGGACATGATTCCATGTTTTTCTCTATATATGTGTCCTCAAAATGCGTCATCGTCCATTACCAATAGAGCAAACTCTTGATTTTCATTGGGATGTTTTTCTTTTCTTTAGGCAGATTCCTTATGATGTTATTGGGGTTGAAAAAAAATTAGACTGACATGCGATTTATTTTATGTAAGATTTATGTCATGTTAGATTTTATTTTTAAAAATAAAAAAGACCAAAAGTATTTTTAGAAATCTATTTACTTTAAATGATCAAACTACAATTTACCGAAATAATTTTTTAGATTTATCAACGATCTATTTATGTAAATATAATTAAACTATTATTATTATTATTATTATTATAAATTTTGCGTGAAATCATATATTTGATAGTATGTAACTTATGCATACTAACTAGTATTTATAATTTATTGAAATATTTAAATGCATTGTGATAAAATAAAGTTTAAGTATGAAATAATATAAGATTTAGTATGTCATATCATATTTAAAAAAATTATTTTATGTATGAAAAACAAATTTATTACGATATGTCTGACCTAATGTCTTTACTTTTTTACCTGACCACATTGGGTATTGGGTCTTGCAAAGCCCAACTTGTTGTAACCATATTTCTACCCTTACATTACTTCAAAGGGCATATCACTAAATTGTATTTATTCATTTCTTATAGGAGGTATGAGTTAAATATTTTTTTGTTTTTATTTAAAATCAGAGAGTACTATTTTTTAATATTGGTTTTTGTTTCAAAGAATTATTTACATTAGTCAATACTAGTACTAGTTAGCATTTCCCAATTACCTAAAAATTAATTTCTCATGTTGCTCCATCTATATTCTCATTCTCAACATGCATGAAAGTTATGGTTGTTACATGGCCTCTGCAATGGTCATTAATATGTGTTGACCATTAATTGATTCATATATATATATATATATATGTGTGTGTTTTAAACTAAAAAAAATTGGGTAACATCTGCCAACACATCCTTCCCCTCTATTTGGGGTAAGTGATAGGAATCTTATAAATAATTTCTACTGACATTTCAATATATTTTTATATAAAAGTCTAGTGAGTTAAGTCTTAATAATCTACTAGGTAAAAAAATCTCTAAAATTAAGAAGAAACATTTGCCAACTTATAGAGATGCTAAAAGTTTATTTATGAACAAGGTTAATAGTCAAGTAATTACACTCTTTTCATAATTTGAATTTTTTTAAATAAATATTAAAAGAATATTAAAATTGCAAATTTGGGGCTCTTCCATTGTGGGAGAGATGTTAAGTTGTTTTAAAAACTATTTTAGACATTGATCAAAACCAACATTTTTAACACCTTTAATTATAAGTTTAGAGCTTAGAATCTTCTGCAAAAAATATAATTTTAAAGCATTAATATTCTTCTTTCTTTTTTTTTTATCTAATAAATATTAACCAAATCATTATCTGATTATGAACTTGTACTTTTAAAAAATATTATTAATAATTATTTGAATTTTAAACGACTTTTAAATATGGATCCAAATATGCGAGATACCCGAGTTAGAATCTTATTAATTTCTTTTTTTTTTCATTAATCTTTTTTTTCATTAATCTTTTTTTCATTAATCTTTGAAATTTAAGAATGTATAAAAACAAAATTTTACTCACTAGACAACCGTTGTTTTAACAACTTTACCCATGAGACAATAAGGTGTCAGATTAAGTGAGTTAATATAAAATAAAAAGAGGGCTAGAAAATTACCAAGCTTGATGTCATAAAAAATCTGACAAAAAGGGTCCCTTATATTTCTGAACATGTAAATGAATAAGCCAAATTGAGGGTCAATAAGCCAGTGAATCCAATGCATTATATTTACCAGAACAACAGTAATTATTTGTTGTGACGTTTTTATTATTAATTAATTAAATTATTATTTTTATCTCATCCTGCACTCCCTTAAATACTTTAATTATTTGTTGTGACGTTTTTATTATTAATTAATTAAATTATTATTTTTATCTCATCCTGCACTCCCTTAAATACTTTGGGTGCTTTTGGTTTTACAATTTTGATTAAACGTATTTGAAAAATAAAATAATTTATATTTAAATAGTTTTTTTATAAAAATAAGTTAAATTAAAAATCAATTTTATAAATATAAATTATAAATTATATATTAGAACGACAATACAATCTTAAAATAATAAATAAAAAATTCCACTCAAAATACTACCTATAAATTATACTCAACATTACAATTTCAAATTAAAATTAACTACACAAAAAAATAATTAAATATATCATAATCAATTTCCACCTTTATAACCAATTTTTAGTCTCCCAAAATGGGTATATTAAAAAAAAAATAGAGAAGCTGAATTATAAAAACAGTGTTGGCAGAAGACATGGGGCTAGCTGGATGGATTCTGAGAGAGTTTTCAGAATGAGAAGAAATGGTCAAAAATGTTGTGCAAATTAAAGACTGAGTAGTGACTATTACACTCACAAAAGAAAAAAAAGCTGATTCAAGTTTTTTGTACATGTACTATTTTGTACCTAATTTCAACATGTATTGGACCCACTTTTACTCACAAAATCTACTCATAACCCACAATATCATTATCCTCAACCATTTTTAATATCAAATATTTCAATATACCTAATTCAACTCTAGGGTTAAAAAAATGTATTTTGATTTTGGAAAATTAGTAACAAAAAAGTTGTACTATAGTGTAGTGTAGTGTATCCAAGCCAGAGTGAAACAGTTACCCACTTTCACAACAATGGTACACATGCAACTTACTTAGATTCTTCAATCTGAATTTCAAGAATCTAATCTAACATAAACAGAGTGCATCACTATATTCTATTTCTACATAAAAATTATGAGCTTTTAATTTATTATATAAGAGGATTCAAACACCAAATTAGTTGAATATTTTGACTAATAAGATATTAAAAATTTTATAGAAACAAAAATCAGTTTTTTTTTTCAATTTTATAGAAATCATAAAATATATTTATAACCCAATTACAATTTATAACAAATAATTGGCAAGCTTTTGTCTTTTTGCAGAAAAAGTCTTGGGCCTATGCTTGTAGTAGTGTCTTAACAAGATCATCCTGAAAAAATCCAGCAAGTACCTGCAGGCATACATATATAATTGAGGTTCATTGATGTGATGCATCAATCTTACCAACAGCCAAATTATTTTGAAAAATATTGCTTATAGCCATGCCTTTGTCACCACACTCTTCCCCTCAAACTCAACCTTTTTCATTTATTTATTTATATATATTAATTGTTTAAGTTTTAAAATAAGAGTGAGAGAATTAAATCTTAATAATTGATTAAATTGTAAATAATTAGAATTAAAATAAAAAGTCATTTAAGTTGTATGTCATAATTTAATTGTGTCATCCTCTTATTTTAAAATTCATAAATACATCTTTATTTATTTATGTATATAATAAAAACAAAAGTTCTTCTTATTAGAGTGATACATTGCATTGGAACTTAAAAAAAATTGAGGACCTTAAAGGGGCCCATTATTACTTTTAACTTTTCTTTGATTAGCAAGTACACGTATGGATGGTTGCATCCTTTTCATGAAGGTTACAAATGAGTTTCATCCATGTGATAAAAGATATCTTCTTAGGTAACTTAAGTCGTATATAGGCATCGCAATAAGCTAGGGTTGTTGCGGTTTTTGTCTCTTCCTCCCCACGTACTCAACTAGTTTGAAAAAAACTATATTCACTCTCAAGTGTAAAATTTAAGTTTTTGTAAAATTTAAGTTTTTGTCTCCTTGTAAGATAGGATTTAGGTTTTTCAACATCCACATCCATTCTACATATATATCCTCAAATTTTAATTACAAAAAAACTCTCATCTATATCTAACTAAAACGAGTTTTCTCCATTTAAATTGAGACGAATTATGGTGGATAAGTGTATATGCGAGTTGTATTATCATCTCTAATTATATATGTATGTCATATATTTAGATACTTTCCATTTAAAAACATATGTATTTATACGTATTCATTGATTTGACTTAAGATTAATCAATTAACATTACACATTTTTCAAATTATCTTTAAACAATATGCACTATTGAGTTGAGATTAAACGATAAAAACCAATTACTTCGTTACATATTTAATCATTGGAATACAGTCATTACATATTTCATCCTTGGAATACAGATTCATGCATCATGCACAACTAAATTTGGATTTGTTGCTCCCAACAATTTGACGGTTGTTAGATCAAGATTAAATAATTTAAATAATTTAAATTTCAATATAAATTATATTCTTGAAAAAATTAAAATACCAAACATGAAATTTTTTGCTTGCAAATTCAAATACTACATACCCCATATTCCTAGAGATATATAAATGTGCACACATTTTTTAGTAAATTGTGGCGATAAAGTTCTTTCATGTTTTTGTACCCAAAAAGAAAGTCTTTTCATGTTCAATGAGTGGCCAAAGAGGGAAATACTTTTAGACAACATCAAGTGGATCATTTCTAAAGATTTTAAAAGCATATATAAAAATAATGTTTTATCCTTCCTTCATAATTACCAATAATAATTCAGACCATATGTTTCAAACTAATTCTATCTCCATTTTGTTAAAAAAAAAATAAACATTGCAACTAGTCCTTTTAAGGGCCCTCAAAGAATAAAGCTGTGTTTATCTTTAACTAGAAAAAGATCATGTGACAAACACACATGCATGAAAAGAAAGCAAAGAGCAACAAAACATGCAATTGTTGGAATTGCATTATATTAAACAGTGAGTTAGAAGAAAAGCTAAAAAACCAGATAGATAACATGCTCATGCTTATGCATATGCACCTATGATATGTGATTAATAATTAATATTATATAATAAGTGATACTCTATTAAAAATAGAGCACTTTTGTCCTTAAGGTACAAACCTCATAAAAAAAACACATATCTACATCTAAAAAAGAAAAAATCAAAGCATGAGGTTAATGGGACCAAACATAATTATCAAACCATAAGGTCATTATCATAATTTATCAAATAAAATTCTCTTCTTTTTCATATGTGATGATGTTGTAGCTGCAAGAGTCTAGAATAAGCTCCTTCTGGCCTGCTTATGAGTTCGGAATGGCTTCCTTGCTCGACAATCCGACCGTCTTGCACTACGCCAATACAATCGACACCTCGAATGGTCGACAAACGATGAGCCACGAGCACGGTGGTTCGACCCCTCATTAGCCTCTCTAAGGCTTCTTGTAAGACACATTCGGATTCGGCGTCAAGTGCACTTGTTGCTTCGTCGAGTAAAAGTATTGTAGGGTCCTTAAGAACAGCTCTTGCAATAGCAATCCTTTGCTTTTGACCGCCGGATAGTTGCACACCTCTTTCGCCTACCGGTGTTTTGTAACCTTCTGGCAAACCACTAACAAATGCATGCACATTGGCCGCACGAGCTGCTTCAATCACCTCGGCTTCGGTTGCTCCTTCTTTGCCATATGCAATGTTCTCTAAAATGCTAGCAGCAAACAATGCTGGTTCTTGTTGGACTAAACCAATCTTAAGCCTTAATGACTTTAAATTCAACTTCCTAATGTCCTTTCCATCGATCATTACTTTACCGACGATCGGATCGTAGAATCGCTCTATCAATGCAATAACAGAACTCTTCCCCGAACCACTCGCCCCAACAAGGGCTTGGCTCTGGCCTGCCCGGATTCTTAGACTGAAATCTTTGAACACCATCACATCTGGCCTAGAAGGGTATGCAAAATCAACATGTCTAAGTTCAATCTCCCCACGAACCGATTCAA
This sequence comes from Cicer judaicum, assembly GCA_037974835.1. Lineage (NCBI taxonomy): Eukaryota > Viridiplantae > Streptophyta > Magnoliopsida > Fabales > Fabaceae > Cicer > Cicer judaicum. The sequence continues at coordinate 1,876,492 of JBBPBS010000170.1, forward strand.
CTTGTTCTGCGTCGGGATCATCAGGATCAATCCGAGTTGAGCGGTCGAGAATTGAGAAAACCGAACCAACAGCTTCTCCACCGCGGATTATCTCCGGAGCAAGACTAACAGTTTCTGCCACGGAATTTGCCGTGATCACTAAGACAACAAACACCTTGATGACTTTTGAAAATGTGGAAACACCTTTGCTAACTAAATGTGCACCATACCATAGAATAAGAGCTTCGGACGCATAAAGGGCGAGTTGAGAGAGGCCGAATAAGAGGCCAGATGTCAAACTTCGGCGCAGGCTTAGGCTCTGTGGGACGCGAAGCTCGTGGCAAAATATCGACAACATCTTGTTTTGAGCATTGAATGCTGCAACAGTTCTGATGTTGCTTACTCCTTCTCCTGCAATCATGCTTGTCTTTGCATGAGCCTTCGCCGTGTCTCCGGCGAACCCTTTCAGAGATAATTGCTGTAAAATCCAATAAACAAACACATACAAATTATCATTGTTAGCACATCATCAACAACATAACATTCTTCACAAATGCTTTAAGGATTTTCTAAACTATAAGTTAAATTATTAGGCTTTTTTACTTCGAGAAAATATAAGGTGTTTCCTGTATTCAAGCATTTCTATGTTAATTGAAATATCAGTGATGACCATTTTACAATCATCTCTAATGAGATTTGATCACTGTCATGCGAGGTTATAACATCAAACTCTTACCGGTATGAAAAATATTGAAAACAAAAAATTTGATTTCTTTAATTACATTACTACTAAAAATGTTACATGGTTTTTGTTCACTATACTATAATAAACCAATGCAAGGTAAAAGTCACATAGTTTAAGTGAGTGGTAAATAGTAACTACAAAGTATAAAAGTAACTTTAAAAAATTGAAGGCATGCATATGACAAGATATAAAGCAAAGGAGTTTTTAGTAATTTCATATATTGTGTTATGTTCATATTTTTAGTATAAAGTTCAAAGGGGTGTGAATGAAATAAGAAAAATCCAAAGAAAAGACTTAAAAGGACCAAGGGTGGGTGGGGTCCTAGAGGGGACATATTGTTGATATAATAAGGACACCTACTGCATTAAAGATTTTGATATATTGGAAAGTACAATCAATCTATTTGATTGTTCTGTGCCTATGGCATGCGCAAATTGTAGAACAATGCCCCTTACAAGATATATTTATATTTGTGAAGTGATTGATACTATTTGGTTTGAAAATGATGCATGTAATGGAATATTATGTTGCTCCATGTTATTTATATAATGGAAAATTATTTATATAATGGAAAATATAAGATTAATTTTTATGCATAGTTGGTGTAAGGTGACAAATTACAAACTTTAAAATAATTTTATTTAAAATAAAACGTTTTCATTAGTTTGATGATTATGATTGGTTAATTTTGTAAAAGGTTTTAACTTGAATTATGTATTTAAATTAAATTCATGAAATAAAATAATATTATACTGTATTTTCTTTTGATGAAATAATATTATACTATGAGATAGAAAAACATTGTGATGTAACATTCTTTAATTTTTCACACTTGGCATTAAGTTAAATTTTTATACTGTTCTAATATTTTTACACAAAGCTATAAGTAAGTTATACATAGATTAACATAATCCAAAAACTTGTAACTTCATGCTAAAATTTTATTGAACTTAATAAAAAAGATTGAAGATGAAGTTTAGATTTCCTTTTTATAAAATGTTATCAATCTAGCTAAATAAATAAACCAACTCTTTATTTTGAATCCAAAATTTACTACACCAAAAACTGGATGGAGTAAAGTTGTGGCTGTCTATAGAGCAAGAAAAATTATTATTCTTATTATAAAAGTGAGACATGTAAGTGAAGAAAAGTCCCACATGATCTCACGTGCATAGTCAAAATCTCCAATAATTTTTACATACTTTATAAAAAATACACAAACAAACAAATAATAATATAGTATATTATAGGTGTTTGTGTAACATAGAGATCACATATCTGGACAAATTAACTAGACCCGAAAAAGACTGAAAAGATCACGGGTTGGAGGCCAAAAACAAGGTTCAAATTCCTAGACAAAATAAAAGGTTTAGAGTTTTATGAAAATATATTTTTTAAATATATAATAAAAAAAATTATGTAATGAAGTTTCCTCTAGACATATGAATTTCCAGTACACAACACCCAAAATATACTCTTAAAAAAATGTGTTTATTTCTCATTCATGAATACCAATGAAGACCTTTTTCTCTCTTTAAAATTAACATTAATTTAATAGTGCACACATGATATGTAGTCTATCTAGATTTTTTTAATTATTATTTTTACTATATTTTATTTTAAATGAATATATATTCATAAATAAATGAAAGAGTATCCTAAATAAAGTTGGCAAAGACTATCAATATACAAGAAGAAAATAAATATGCAAATGGTAAGTTTAACAAAATTATTGTTGCAACTTGATTATATTGAATTAAGTGGTTCTATCAAACTCACAAATAATTCAAATATGTATTTGTCTAAATTAAAGAAAAAAGAATCTTTTATCATCAAAAAAATATATATACTTCCTCAACTGTTAAACATAAAAAAAATGTAATCAATTAAAAATTAAAATATTAATTTTAATTTATCAAATTTTGAGAAGATAAAAAATTAGTCTACTTAGTATGTGATATGAAAGTTGAAGATCAGGTATGAATCTGTACCCCAATATATAATAAATAAAGTTTTCAGTGCAATTAATGAGCTTTTATAATTCCAAATTATTATGAGTTATTAATGCACAGAACTGGAAGGAAGCACGTGCACCCTTCAAGTAGAGTAGGGTCTTAGTTGTTTTAGCTTTTTTGTCGTTTAATGACACTTTTTTGTGAACTTAGATTCTTACACTGCAAAAGTTAAAGTGTTATATTAATATAGGTAAGGTATCAAATACTAGTAAATAACAAAGAATCTCTATTGTTAAAAATATAGTTACCCTTTTGGCCATACTCTACTCTTAGTCTTAGGGTCAACACATGCAAATTTAATTATTAAAATAATATTTTTTTAAATTTGAATTTTATGAATTCATGGTATCATTAGTTGTTGATTTGGACCGTTAGATCAAAGATCGAATGACTCATATTCTAACTTTTGGTCTGATTTACTAATCGAAATATTAGTCATTCGATCGAGTGGTTCACATAGCATGACTATAGTCATGTCAACTTAGACTATCCAATCAAAATCAGACGATTCACATTTTTAATTTATATTTTGAATTGATTTACTTGGATCAGAATATAAGTCGTCTGATCTTAATCAAACAGTCAAATTCAAAAGCCGCTTCAAATGCGTGATTTATTGACTAATCCTTGTTTTTAAGTGCTCTTTTAGAATGAAGGTTAAAGAAATTTTTATGTGATGATGATGAATGTTGGAGTGAGTTTTTACCTGAGCAAAATTTGCAAGAACTAGAAGAGGGAAGGTTGCAAGGATAAGTAAGGAAACCCTCCATTCAACAATGAAAGCAACAATGAAAGAAGTGAGGAGAGATGTCATGTTCTGCAATATTACTGATATCCTCTCGGCAATAGCCGACTTCACATCGGCCGCATCCGTGGCGAGGCGAGCGGCAACAAGGCTCGAGTTGTGCTCCTCCTCATCGAACCATCCAACTTCATTCCTCAAAATAGCTAACAAAAATAACATATATCAAAATCGAGGTTAATTATGACACACTGTCGGTATAAACAATTTTACACTGTAATGCATGACTTTAGAAGTAAATATGATTAAAGTCGATCGATTTTAATGATATGATGATTATGATTGAAAGCATCGTACCTGCAAGCATCATTCTTCTGACCCTTGTGGTGAGATTTTCTCCCATGATACTAAAAAAGTAATGTTGAATCAAGTAAGCACCAACAGCATAAATACCAGCACCAATGTATATGAATACATATTCCTTAGTTTTTCTCTCCATGGATGCATAATTTCTATAGTAAAAAACCTCAATCATATTGCTCATAACAATAGCAAAAGTTGGTCCAATGAATCCGGAAAGAATGGATCCAACGGCTCCCATGATTGAGTAAGGCCACTCAGGCGCGTTCATTTTGAGTAACCTGAAGAAATATCCATCCGGAGCTGGATTTTTCTTGTCCGTTTCGGCATTCGAGATCATCTCGATACGACCATCAGCTCCCGTGCTGTACTGATAGCTCAAGTTCCTTAAGCTTCCTGACCTTAAGCTTAAAGACTTTGTCGAAAGCGAATGGCTTAATCGCGATGAGCGAGTCCGGCGAGTTGAAGGGTTGGAAAAGTCTCTATTTCCAACCATTTCTTGGAACCTAATTAGAGAAGCATAGGTTCCTCCCTTAGCAAAAAGTTCTTCGTGTGTTCCGGTCTCGACAACTAGCCCTTGTTGAATAACTGCAATAGTGTCAACGTTTCTAATTGTTGATAAACGATGAGCAACAACTACGGTTGTTCTACCAATCATGAGACGGTCTAGCGCCTCTTGAACAATGCTTTCGGATCCTGCATCAAGAGCACTAGTTGCTTCATCTAAGAGAAGAATCTTCGGATTTTTCAACATCGCTCTCGCAATTGCAATCCTTTGCTTTTGTCCACCCGATAATTGAACTCCACGCTCTCCTACCTAATAACAAACAAAATAACATTGATTTATTCAGACACCCTCGACTAGTACTAATAAATTATCGACTTTAAGCCGAAAAAAGTCAATCAGTACAATATTGTTTCGCTTCAAAATTATTACCAACCTGAGTATTGTATCCATTAGGAAGCAAAGTAATAAAGCTATGAGCATTTGCAGCAGAAGTTGCAGCTTCCACTTCATCTATTGTTGCATCAGGTTTTCCATAGAGAATGTTTTCAAGAATGGTTGTAGCAAATAATGCAGGTTCTTGATTCACCAATCCGATTTGATCGCGTAACCATTTCAATTGTAGCGTCTTAATGTCCACATTATCGAGCAGAACCTGACCTGCATAGCGATTTTGAAAGATCAGCATAGTTGTTTGTTAATCGGAAAAATAAAGATTTTGATGTGAAGTTCATGTTTTAGCTTTATACCTTCATTAGGATCATAGAACCTTTCAATCAAGGAAACAACAGTACTCTTTCCGGATCCACTACCACCAACAACCGCAACGGTCTTACCGGCCGGGAAAAAGATCGAAAATTTCCGGAAAATAATCACGTCCGGCCTTGACGGATAGCTGAAAGTAACATCTTTAAATTCAATGTTTCCATTAACCTCAGATAAGGTTTTTCCTTCCAACAGATCTTCTACTATGGTTGGTTTTTGTTTGATGATTTCCATCAATTTGTATCCTGCCGCTTTGCCTTTGCTGAAAGCGCCTAAGTTCGAAAACGACTGACCTAAACTCCTGTTGAAGCAAATATATAACATGTCATCATCAAAGGCTAGGTCGCACTGACACTTCACATTAAAGATGTGTCTGGTGTCCGACACGTGAAGGTGTCGGCCACTACCACAACAAAGACACACCCGTCATTACATTCAATAACTTCAAATTTTTTTAATTATTATAGATGTCTAAATGTCAATGTCAGTATCGTGTCTAGTGTTCGTGTTAGTTTTTCATGGATCAAAGGAATACGTCTTTACAAGTTAATAGAAACATCAAAACTCAAAAGTTTTTTCATCAAATTGAGAACTCACATTCCACCAACAATCGCGGAGAAAATGGCCGTGAATGCCTTGCCACCATCGGTTTGTCCATTCCTGATAAAAACTCCGGCATACCAGAAAACTAGCGCCCACGACATGCAAGCTATACCATACGTGCATCCTAGGCCTAAACCTTTAGCCATTCCAGCCTTGTATCCAAGCTTCAATGTGTTTTGTATTGCATCTGAATAAGAATTCAATGCCTTGCTCTCGCCGACGTAAGAGTAAACCGTCCGAACTTGAGCAATCGCCTAAACACAAATAATATAACAATCAAAACTTATTCCTTAGTCCTCTACATTAATCTGTTACTACGTTTTAATCATGTCATTTTTTCGAGCCAATGAGTATCGAAATCAATGCAAAAGGATGATAAATACATTAATTTCCTTTCAATTACTTAATTGTACTCAAAGACACAGTTGGCATTTTGATCAACACACAACAATCATCATCATCATGCTTTTTTATTATTTACTTTACTCAAAAAAAGAAAAAAGCTATAAACTTTTATGAGTGTTGGACTTTAAAAAAAACATCATTTAAACATTCTTTGAACTTAAACATGACACAAATTCATAAGTATAAGCATGCTCTGCTTTAATTCAAAAAGTAAAAAAGAATAATTTTAAAACAATGAACAACTTTATTGTTACTTTACATATAAAGAAACATGTTGATGGACATGATTTTGTTTTCAAATTTCAACCATGAATTAGTCTCACCTGTTCAGCAATTATGCCGGCATTTGCATACGATTCGCGACTTTTCGAGGTAAGTCCGGTGAGTGTATAAGCATACAATCCACCAGCAAAAGCAATGCCAGGAATCACTGCAACACTAAGAAGTGCTAATCTCCATGCTGACACAAAACCAACCACAAGTCCAGCTAGAAAAGTTGATAGATAATGTATGAAATTTCCAACCTACACACAAAAAACAAAAATCAACCAACAAATTTCAGACCATTTTTGGATAAATAGTTTAATTAAGCACTTATCATTTAAGAGTTTATGTATAAACTATTCTATAACAAAAATAAAATACAGTTAAACTATTTTCTTATAAGCTATAAGCTATTTTCATAAGTTAACCTAGAAATCTTATATAAATAAGCTGAAAACAGTTTATATGGTTTTCATAAGCTTTCCAAAACAGTTTCTTAAGTGCTTATATAAGTAAATTAGCTTAAACAACCCAATTGAAACAGTACTGTACTACACATTTGTTGAAGGTACAAAAAACAAATTAAACACTAAGCCAATGAATGCAACCACCTCAGGCGCACGTTAAGTCCTGACTTGCTAACATGCACCACTTTAAGCAATGATGATAGATGGACCCCACATAAATGGATAGCAACTACCCAAAAGGCCATAGTTTCCATATTTTTTATTGTCCTTCTATGTAAAAAACTTTGTAATAGCAAAGACTACAGATTAAAGAAATTTCTAATGTCTAGCACGTGTATAGTGTCTGACACGTGTTGATATACTACATCAACAATGACATATATAATTAATTTTATTTTTTTTAAATTATTATGGGTGTCAATGTCATATTTGGTGTAAATGTTTGATGCTTCATAGATAAATATATATAAAGATGGAAGATTAAAATTAAGCACCTTCTCACTAATCGCATCTTGGACTAAAAGTGTATCAGTAGACACACTAAAAACTATATCTCCTGTTCTAGCATCTGTATCAAAGAAACCAACATCTTGTTTAAGAACAGCCTCTAAATACTTCTTCCTCAAGGTGCTAACTTGTCTCTCCCCAGTATACATCCAGCATGCAATCTCTGTTAAATTAGCACAATATTAATAAAAAGTAAAAAAAAAATTAATATGATTTTAATCTTCAATTAGAGTATTTTGTTCGTTTTAGTTCTGTAAGTTGTTTTTGTTTGGATTTAATCACTGCAAATTCAAAAACAGTTGTTTTTAATCCTTACGGCAACTTATTAGACCACATGGCATGATTTTATTAGGTCATGTATGCAGTAGTAGAATAAAAGCAAATGTGTTTTAATTTGGGACTGAAATCATATTTAAATAAAAAGAACTTTTTTCTTCTTAATTTCGTAATTTTGATGAATGGTAGTTCAATTATTAATTTGTGTAATAAAAATGTGTACCATACATTAATCTTATATAATACATGATGATAGAGGTTATTATAGAGTTTTTTTTTAGATAATGTTAGGCCTTGACAAGTGAAAGTAAGAAAATGACACAAGTGTTTGCTATAAGACATACACATACACAACATAGACACATACAAAGTCTAAAAAAGTAATGGTCCAACAAGTTTAATCAATCTTATTCACATGTTGAGACCAAAACAACAAAATGAAAATGAGAGAAAGAGAGAGAAAAAAGAATAAAAAGATAGAAAAATTGAAAAGAAAAAAGAAATAGCATACCTGCATAAGATGAAATGCAAACAACAAGCCCAAGGTACACAAAGTAAAGTGCATACTGCAATAATAATCATGATAATAAAACAACAACAACAACAACAAAAAAAGCATTAATTAGATAACAGATCTGAGATAAAATTAATATTTAAAAAATTTGAAAAAAAAATATATAAATTTCATTATTATTTACCTTAGAAACTTCATCAGTCATTTTCTTCAAATCCATTTGGTTTTTACCAAAACCATTAACCATTTGACCAAAGAGAAGAAAAAAAACAGGCATTGATGAACCATGAATGATAGCTCCAATACTTCCTGAGATCATGAGAATCCAATCATATTTATCAGCAAATGAAAAAAGCTGATAAAATGGTAAACTCTGTTCTTTCTTCTTCTCTGCTTCAGGCAATGATGCTTTCACTTCAGAAACTTCAGCCATTGGAAAAATTGAACCAACCCAACAATTAAAAATACTATCTTTTTAATAAAGGGTTGGTTATCAGTTAAAAAAAAAAAATTGGACTTTTATAAAAGAGTAGCTGATAAATTTAAAAAAAAAAAAAATTTGGATTTTTGTAGTGGAAAATGGTTCAATAGAATGAAAAAAGAGATCTTGGGTTAAAAGGGTAGTCAAGAAGTGAAGTTAATGTAATGTAAACTGTTGTGAGCATTTTAAGGAGATCTGATGTAAACTCTCTTTTTGTAGTGAAGGAAGTGTCAATGTCTGTTTTTGGTTTTAAGAACAACAAAAAAGAAAGTGTTATAGTAGAAGAAATAGTGTGTGTGTGTGTGTGTGTGTTGTGATGTTGGAAAGTGGTCAAAGGTTTGGAAGTGGAGAAAAGAGAACATGAATTTGAGAAGAGAGAGATGTATGAGGGTGTGGATTTATAGTGTGAACACTTCTCATTTTAACTGTGGTTGTAAAATAAACAGCATGTGATTTAAGGATTGTGATTTGCTGTTGTTTGGGACCATGTAGTTTCACATTGTATTTTATCCCAACCGTTGATTTTATATTGGACGGTTTAAATCACATTATCATTTTTATTGTGAGAAGTGATTTTAGCCGTTGATTTTGCTTCAGAACACTCAATTTTATTGTATGAAATAATCTCAGATGTTGATTTAAATTAAACACTTTGAAGGTTGTAATTTTGTGAAGCAATTCAATAGAGAATACAATTTGGTGATTTAATGAGTGGCTCTCATAACTTCACAAAAAATAATATTAAATAATTGATACTAAATAGATATGTGTTAGTTAATTATAATTATAATATTTATAAAGAAATAGTGTTTGTCATAAATTTTTTTTTCTCTCTTTGTAGTAATTCCTTTTTTAATATTAAAATATAATAAAAATAGAGATATTAATAAATGATATAAAGTTATTTATAAAATTTATTGAATGATTTTTAATAGGTGGTGATTTTGAGATATTAAGTATTTATTAAGTATTATTAAAATTATAAATAAATTATGTGTCATGATAAAGTCATAAAAGAAACGTTAAACAGTGTATTAGACTTTGTCCCATATTGAAAATAGAAAATAGAAACAACTTTATTTTTAAAAGGAAAATTTTAGATATCTATTAAAAAAATTAGACATTAAAGTTTTTTAGATAAATTTAATTGAAATTGTAAATAAATTTGGAAATTGGTTAAATATAACAATTATGTAATTTCAAATGTATATTTATGAAAGTATA
>JBBPBS010000170.1:1886819-1899075 GCA_037974835.1 Cicer judaicum
AATATTTTTCTTATATTTAGTACAAATAATTTTTTTGGTCAAATACTATTATTATATGCACTTGTGTGTAATATGAATTTCTAGATAATAAAAAAAAAAAACTATTATTATATGGACTTGTGTGTGTCAAATGTTGATATGGTTGTGTCAAATATTAAACACTAGATTTTGAATTAAGACTTCAGAGTTGATTATCAGATTTTTACAATAATTATACCACCTCTTCTTTTATAGGCTATAAAATAAAAATAATATTTACAATAAAATAAAAATACAAAAATATATTTAATAACTAATAGCCTTACAAATATATATACTATTTTCTTAACATAGTAAAAAATAAAATAAATTAATTTCTTTTTATAAATATGATTTTTTTAATTTTTAATAAAACTAAAAAAAAAATTATTTAATGACTAATACATGTATGGTACAAGTGGTAGATAGATGTGTCTTTAATTTATGGAATATAAAAATATAGGCTTAATTGAAGTTTTGATCCTCCTATTTTAGTTGAATTGTAAAAATAGTCCTCCTGTTTTGTTTTTTCCCAGTTTTGGTCTCCAAAACAGAATTTTGGTATAAAATTTGATGAAATTTCATTTTTTAAAATCGTACTACACCATTTATGATTATATATTTCAGGTACAATTGTTGCAAATGAGATCTTGAGACATTGTGTGACTTAAATAAATGCAAAAAAAAATAAAATCATGAAGTTTTGGACTAAAATTCTACTTGGGGGACCAAAACTGGAAAGAAACAAAATGGAATGACTAATTTCGCGATTCAAGGACCAAAACTGCGATTAAGCCAAAAATATATATTAAAAAAATCATTCTTTTAAATAAATTTCAATTATCTCGATAAATTAATGAGTAAAAGTTATTTTAATTTATCAAAATAAAGTGGGCACCCAATACATAAATTTTAAAAACTAATCAATACTCTTTTATTATGAACGAAAAGTTAAATTCATGCACATATTGATATCCAATTATGTCAAAATCAGGCTAAATATAACACTTTAAATGAAGATGTTAATTCACAATAAAATGATACTCCATCCATTAAAGTTGATTTAAAAACGTATACTTTTTTTTTATATATTTTATCAACGAGGACTAGTTTTTCACTTGCATATGATAATTAGTATTTTAGACACATTTTGTGGTGCACGTGATCAAAAACATGTGGCTAGATACAAATTCATATATAAATCTACCTTGTATATTTTTCAAAAGAAGTTCTACTACTTACATTTTATAGCATCCACATTGGAATTATTTTTTGAGTTAGAGGTTAAAATGATAGTTTAGTCATTTATATTTAAAGTGTATTTTTCAACATAAATATAAATACAAAAGAAGAGTATGTGATATGTCGGAGAGTTGACAAAACCCAGTAAATTGGTCATCAATTGTAATTATGTGCTTTTGTAAGAAAATAAAAATGTTGCTAAATAATGTAAATAAATTGCCTCAAAAAATGAAAATAAATGATGAGTTTGTAGTCTGATTTCAATTTATTTAAAGCATTGTTACATTTATAAGGTTGGACTGTAATAAGAATTTTTGGGGTCCCCAATATAAATAAATATATACTTATGTCACTTGTATAAGTAATGATCATATATATCAACCATTCATGAAATTAGAACAATAATTTCACACACCAAACTGTACGTATAGTACACACAAAAATGGAGCAACTAACAAGTCTTCCTCAATATGCACACTCCCACCATAAATATTCAAACCTCAATTTCATTTTCAAGTACTTCCTCTACCCTCATATATAATATTTGAAAATATAATAAATTACCAAAGTTCCATTAGTGGTCACTCAAATCACTTTTAAAAAACCTACAAACATCACTTTATATAATTTTTTTCTAATGAAATTATTGTTTTTTTTTCTTCTTCTTATTTTTTTTGTTAAATTAATTTGAATTTCACTTTCAAAAGTTACTTCAAAGATGTGTGTTTCAACTCCTGTATACATTCAAAATTTATAAACATATTGACAATTTGAGATTTTAATACAATTTCAATATCCAATCTCATGTCTATAGTGTGGATAATTAGTCAAATTTTATATTAAATGAGTTTGGTCTTTTTTACAAAAGTTATCTCAATCACAAATATAAAAATATATATATATTTAGCCGCTCATGAACTTTGATAATTTATGACTCAGAGATAATTTTAATAATTATTAGGAATGAGAATATGTTATGTTAGGCTTTAAAAGACCTTAGTCTAACCTATGATTTATTGTTTAGGTATAAGTCTGACCTACAATTTATCATAGACTTTTTTTTTTCAGTCTGACTTGACCTTTTTAAAAATCTAGCCTAGCCTGAAAATCTTTTTAAAAGTCTTAATCACATTAAAATATTTAAATATTCTACTCATACCACGTGATGTTCTCCAGATACCAATATCAATGTACATATTTATATATATTAAACAAAAAATAATTTTTCTAACAAAATAATTTTTAAAAGTATGAAACAAACATCCGTTAAACCTTAAAAAATAATTTTTGGTTTCAAATAATGATTTTTTTCTAAAAAAAATGCACCCATTATTACCTCTTAAACAAATATGGAACGACTATTGAGTGATTGAGTAATTGAACAGGTACTAAATATGAAACAATTACCAAATATAGAATCGCTACTAAATATATAACTACTTATGAATATGGAATGATTATTGAGAGATTGTCTGATTGGTAGAATTTAAAATAGGAAATAATATTATTAATAAAATAATATTAATAAATAATAAAATATATATAGATCGCCCTATGAGACCTAATAAACTTTTTTATAAGTATGAGTCTGAACTATTTAAATAAATAGACTTTAAAAACAGCATGAGTCTATATTTTTTATTAAATAGATCAGACCATAAGTAGGTCAGGCCATAGGCCCTGACGGACGGCCTAACCTATTCTTATCCATAATAATTATGACACTATTTTTGTGCTTTTGTATCTAATCAAATCAATACTAGTTTTTTATTAATTAATTAATTATGATATTAAATATGTTTTGGTTTTTTAATTCATTTAATTTCTACTTTATTTCCTTTATTAATATTAAATATAATAGGATATTTATAAATAATCATTAAAGTCATAAGATAGTTATAAATATTGACCAAATTAATTTTTTTACTAAAACAATATTTTTTAGAATTAATCATTTTGAATACATGTATTTTACGTACATTGATTTTATATTATTTGAAAATATAATTGTTAATTTTCTTTTTGACTTCGAGATATTTATGATAAAACTCATGCATTAAATGTGGAGAAGAATGATAATAGGAAAAATTCAGACATTAAATCTTCATATAGTATTTTACTATTTAAACCGCATTTATATTGACAAATTTTAAAATATTTTATTATAACTATATTATATATATTTTTATTGGTCTTATTATATTATTTATAACAGAAACCATTTAATGCACGTAAATTTCTTTTAATACTGTTGCATGCTCTAATTATGATAACTAGTTATCTATTTGAGTTAATTTAGTAGAGAATTTAAACTAGACTTGTCATAGAAATATAAAGTTATCTTCAAGAACTAGTCCCGATAAATTTATGAACAAATATTTTTGTTTTTATAAACAAAAGTACTACGAGGATAAATTTTAAGTTGGGATTTTCTACTCTTTTTTTTTTTACTCAAAACCTTTTTACTTTTGTTCTTTTTCTTCAAGTGCTCAAATGAAACAAGGCCTATTTTGTTGAAAGTTGCAAACTTCGTAAACAAGGTATTGCAAACTTAATTAGTGGTAGAATTAGGTAGGGGCTGAAGTCCCAGCATATGCATTTGGTTTTACAATATGGAGAGTAAAAAATGAATTCAAACACACAAAATAGACGTTGGCACAATTATTATGATTGAAATTAATTTTACCTCTAGTGTTAATTTAATCTTTAAATTAAAATTTATAGTTTTTATTCAAAACAAGATTTTTATACTTATATTTATTGTTCAGCTATCATTTTTACATAAATTCTTTAAATATAAAATATTTTAAATTTAATTCACTTTTAATTAAAATTAATTTGTTCAATATCAATTTTTGTCTGTAATCGTGTAATATGAGAGTAAAAATTGGTGCATGCATGCTAAGGGAGAATTTGATGAATATGTGCAAGCCAATATTTTAAAGGAAATAATAAATACTTCATCGTGGACCATGTATATTATTATTATTATTATTATTATTATTATTATTATTATTATTAGGGGCTGAACTTACTTCTTTGACCAATCACCAACCTCTTCAAGTAATAAAAAATGTTGGTTTCCATCTAGTTTCCAAAGAAATAAAAAAAAAGTTTTAAAGGTAAGAAAATGAAATGGTATTATAAGAGTTAGGAGTAGTTAGAACGATAAAATCAAGTGAAACATTTTGCACCAAAATCTTCCTAGCTACTATGACCTAAAATCTCATCTAAGCTATGCTTGTCACTATCACATATACACTTTGGAAGTATATACATTGTCCATTAGTAAACATACAAAAACATTCCTAATATTTTGCAAAGTCACATCCAAATGAGCCATATTCAAAACTTTAGTCATTCATCAATCATATTGTCTTCTAAAAGTAAAGATGGGCTTGGATAAAGGGTTTTGGGCCAGTGGACCCAATATAATGTAATGGGTGATACTGTTGATATTCATTGGGGCCTAGCCTAGAATTCCGGTTCTATATGCATATTTTCATGCTAATTGTCGGGTTGGAATTAATTTATAAATAAAATGTGTGTATTAAAATTAGTTTCACATTATTAAATGTTACTATAAGATTATTTTTAAAACGTTGACCGTAACTATATCGTATACATCATTATTCTTCTGTCTAAAAAAAATGTATCATTAACCTTTATAAAGTTTCGTAAATCAAACTATATTTAAATTTTATTTATTTAAATAAACTAATATGTCAATATCTCTTGCTCTATTCACTGGTCACTACTATGGTCATTTTGAAGTCCATAACAGTATTTTGGTAAAATTATTTCATTTTGTTATCAAATTTTTAGATATTTTAAAATATAAATTATTTACTAAATTAATATTTTAAATTTCATATAATATTTACTTTTTAATTAATAATAAAACTAATTAACTTAATATTTATTAAGAGGACATAGTTTTTTATAAGAATTTATTAATTTTAATTTTAAAAAATTGTAAAATATGAAAAAAATTAGTACAAAAACATTTATTTATTTATTTTTGAGAAGTTTCAAACAATTGTTTTGGTAGCTTACTAATGGTCACTACAATAATATATAGCTTATGGCTTGTTAGCAATATCATGACAACAAATATAAAATTCATACAAAAAGTAAAAATTTAAATTCAAATATGAAATTATGTTACTGTTTTAAGTGATAACATAATTCTCCAGTGTTTTCTAAAATTTTAATGATGCACATAAAACGCAAATGATAGATGTTACTTATCTATGATGACAAATAATATATGAGAAATCCATGTGATATGTCTTTTGGAACTATCTTGGAAATAAGGCATTTACCAATTACTAGCTATTTCATATTAGGGAAAAAATAGTGACAAAAATGAGTGGAGTATGTCTTTAATTTTTTCATCACTAAATTTATTGACGAATTTAGAAGAATATTTCATGTTTTTCATCTCTAAATTCCACTTACAAATTTAAATTATGTAGTAGTGAAATGTTGATCAATTTGCATTTCAAATGGTTTTGAAGCATAGATTGCTCATGTTATATTTAATATCTCTTGTTATCATATAGTGTGGGAATAATTAAATAATTGAAGACTAACCCCTTCTAAAAGATTAAGTGCTAAATATCTAGTTAGATATAATTTTCATCTTAACTTTCTAACTTTGACACCTCAAACAAATTATAACTGTTCAATCACCTAGTCCTTTAATTAATGTAGAATAAGTATATATAAAAAATTAGCAAGATGCTTTAGTGAAGAAAGAAAAAAAAAAGATATAGTAATTAGATGCTTAATACTATACTATGAGTATATGTTAATATCCACATAAATTATTGTCACAGCTCACAAAATTGTAGGTAAATGTGTTTATTAGGGACCTATTCGGCTCAAAAGTTTAGGATTAGTTGTTAATAGTCACAAGTGTAATAAAACAAAGCCAAATATAGTTTTGATTTTTTTCTTTATAGAAAGTATTATAAAATTGATGAAGTGGCTTTGGTTGTGTTGTAGCTCCTTTTGGGAACATGGGATGTATTTTGATGAACTAATTTAGTCCTTGTGTGTATATACTAACACCATATAATATGCATCATGCATGTGATATGTTTTTCTTAATTAGGATTCTATTTTGTCCATTAAATCCTAGTAATATATTGTCCTTGAAACATGTCTCTCTAGATAATTTTCATTATCCAATGGTTTCCATATGCTAACTTAGACTTGTTTTATTTAACTTCTATTTCATTGCACAATTGAAGGCTCTAATTAATTTAAGGTCCAAAGTTATGGACCACACACACTTTGGAGTTTGGGGTCGTATATTCTATTGGCTAGCAACACATTAATTAAGGAATTTCATGTGAAATAAATATTTCATCTTTGTCGCAACAATTTATTCATTTCATTTTACATAATTTTTTTTCATTAAGTAGTGATGTATTTATTATTATCATAAATATAAAGTGAGGGATATTAACTTCACAATAATGCATATAATATTAATTAGAGAGTATCATTTGAAAAAAAAATAGTTAATATTACATTAAAAATTAGTAGCTGTAAATTGCTCTTTCCAATCTTACACTTAAAAATCAATTACAAGAACTTTCATATGGTGACCCTTCAATTCAAATTGGTTCAATCATCTAGGCAGCTAAAATAAGAGGGTCTAATACCCCATGCTGCAAATTATTCAAACTCTTCAATTATTAATCCACTATCACAAGTTTATTATTATTACTTCATTTCACATACCCTTTGAGAACACCATGAAAATTGTACAATCCCACTGTCCCATATGCTCTAATAGTGTTTGATTAATTTACATCATACACTACTACACATTTTGTTTAGGGAAGAAAGTTATCTTCTACTTTAAATGGGTACCCCGCATGGATTATCAAAGTGTTACTTCCATAGTCTTCTAACTTATTCTATAAGTTTAATAAGAAATTGAGGTATAGAACATTTTTTTGTCGAAAAAAAATGAAGTGATAAAACAGCTGGCAAGACATATTCTAGATATAAAGTTTTTATTTTCTTTTCCAATCGTAAATACAATGCATTTAACCTTTAAATCTTAGTTGAAGTAACAAATATCGATATTATTAATTAAATATTTTGAATTCGAATACAGAATTTCGCAGTTGTATATGACTTTATAGAGACATTATTATATCTTCTACAAACAAAAAAAATACAATACATTTAGTCTCAAAATCAATCAACTAGATAAATTAGCTCTTTTTTAAAATTAATATCACAATTTAAATTTAATTTTGAGAATTAAAAAAAAAAGTTCTATATGATCGAATACAGCTCTAAAGATTAGTCTCTATATATAATGAATTTGAGTAAAAAGTAAATGGCACTGACCCTTTGATCCATCCTTACAGAACATACCCTCCATGAAGAACAGGTCATTCTACTTTTGGAGGGGCCTTGTTTTCATCATTTTATTAATGATTTGATCAAACTTAGCTTAATATATGTTGTCACACTTCATAAGCTTTTATTGTAATAAGGGGGAAAAAACACTATTTTATATGCAATAACGGCAAATAATGATCGAAGGCATTAGGAGATGTAGCTTTTGGCATGTGGAAACATATTTTCAACACTTTCATGAGTGGTCATCAAATATTTAACAAGTGAGATCATGTCTGCTAATTTACTAGAAACTTGTAACACAAATTTTTTGTGGATTGACATGCAGAAAAGTTGGTTCTTTTTTGGAGTCAATAATAATGATTGGATGAGAATTTTTACACCAAGATAATAATTATTTCACAAAATTTTATATAAAAAAAAAATCACAAAACTTGAGCGCATATATACATTTTGTAAATAAAAAAATAATTTAGGTTGATAAATAAATTTCAAATATATCATTGTGTTTGAGTATATTTCATTGGTTTCTTAGGGGAAATATCATAATAAATTAATTGATTAATGTCTTATGGAGGGTTTGACTCTAAAAACGTATTATAAAAGAAAATTCATTATGCAACATTCAATGTCTTACGACTAGTGGTTTGAAGCTTCATTAGTTATGATAATAGTAAATTCAAAAGCAAAACTCATTCGTACTTACATATAATCCTACACATTTAAAAATAAAAAATAAAAATCATCCGTGACTAATTTAATTTGTTAGTCTTAAAAAAAATTGTTAATGTAACATTGACATTGAATACCTTCACTCACTAATGTAGAAATTGATTGCATTTCAAATAAAAATAAAAGAGTATAACAGATATTTAACATACATATTGAAATTTATAAATAAAAAAATTATTTGGTAAAAATAAACTTTCGATTTTTTATAAGAGACTCTAGAGAATATATGAAAATAACTCTTAGATTCTAACTATGATAAAGATAAGAGTAAATTTTGTCCCATAATTACAACTCAGTGGATAGTTGCAATGATGTCGATATATGTTTCACTTTGAATTTATGATTTCTTATTTATTATATTTAAAGTGTGTGAGTCTGACTACTAGTTTATTTAACAAAAAAAAATTAGAGATATTTCCTTTAATAATTCTTTATAGACATTACATTTTAACGATCTAATTGTCAGATAATAGTTCTTATTGAATAGATTAATTATGTAAACTTTCATCATATTTTAAAAATATTTAATACTTCGTCAAATAAGTTCAATTTAATATAATATAATTTTTAATTATAAATAAAACAATTTTAAAATTTACATCCAATTATAATAATTCAATGTACATATTATATTATAAAAAATTTAAATCAACAAACAATTGTCCAATTATTTATTGATGTGGTGAGATATTATTAGTTCTCGGTGTAAAATAATGATTTTACAATTGATATTGCATCTTCTTTAATTCGATATTTTTTTTAGGCAAAAGTATGTATAATTTATGTCAACTAGCCCATCTGTTTAATTGGGCCGGATCATTATACTATATTGGGCTACTTTTACCGCCCAAAGCGAATTCAGTTTACACATTTTTGGTATTACTGTTTGCACTCCCGTTTTTGCTTTTTATGTTCCTTTCCTTTTTACTAGTTTTTTAAGTAAAAATATAGTGCTAAAGTATCACATGATTTACTTAATATCTCAACTATGTTGGCATCTAAATCAATTAATTATATTTTATAACACTCTAAAATATTATTTAAATAAAATAAAATAGAAAAATATAAAAAATTTGGGCACTATACAAAAACCCAAAAAAGTAAATCAAATTGATACAAACTACTACATCTTAAAAATCTTACAAAAAAAAAAATGTGGGATGAAACCACAATGAAGGAAAAAAGAGTGCAGTAAGCCTAAGACATTAGCAAAATCTATATTTAAGAAAACCAATATTGTTTCTATTGAAAGCATTAGAAATATTAGAATGAAAAGTATTCCACCAATGATTTTTAATAATGTGAAGTCATAAATAAATAATTTAATCCATGCATTGATTTCATTCTCTAAAAATATGAGATATACTAAAACTCACGCTGTTAACCATCTCAATACAATTAAGTTATCTACTTTTAATAGACCAATGACTAAGGCTACTATTCTTAAAAGCTAAATTTATCAATTGTGAATTAGATTAAATCCATAACAATCTTCACTCATTCTTGTAGATTATTTAAATAAAAAACATAACTCTTGTAAGCACAACATACAATGAAATTGTAATACCCAAATTCACAACAAAATAATCCAATGAAGCAGTATAGTTGTCCTTAAATATACCTCCACAAACAGTAGGATCAGGACATATAGGTGCAACTCCATTAATATTACATTCAATCTAATACTCTTTGGGGGACATCAAATTACTTCCTTTACGATATGCACTTTAGGAGGACGAGCTGCGACTTTAAAGTACTTGAGAATTTGAAATCCCTAAATAAAATTGGAGATTGTACTAGAAGTTTTATTGCTATATAAAGATACATTAGCAATAATTATGTTAATGACAATGTAAAAAAACAAGATTGTTATCTTCAAATCGACCTTGATTTTTGCAATACCACATAACATCTACAGTAAAAATGATGTTGGCGAAAATAACATCTCTTCATCTATGAAATCAACCTTTGTTACATGTGATAAGAAGATTTTGAACCAAACTACGATCAACTTAAAAGTGAAAAATAATGATTTACCAAGACCGGAGCTTAGTGACAAAAGAACATGATAAAATAAGATGATTACTAGTCTGCATTTCACATTTACAAAACTCACATCTTGAAGCAGTTTGATAACCCAAGTGATTAAATTATCATCGGTATGCATCTTGTTATGCAACAATCTCCAAAACTTGAGAGTAAGGATGTCAACATAACTCGCATTCGCGGGTACCCACCCAAAATCATCTTGATTTAGGCGGGAAAATCCATTTTGATTTTGTGCAGATGCGAATTTTCCCTGAAATTAAAATTCGGGAGCATGGACGGATGCAGATGTGTTGATATTTTAAATTTTATATACATGTACATATTGAATATACTTAATATTTTTGTAAATATTAAAAGTATAATATTATGTCTATAAAAAATATTTGTTTAAATTTTATTATTGTCTAATAGTAATTATTTTATTATATAAATTATAATAGATATGATTTTTAGATTTAAATTTTATATATATGAATGAGTGTAGGTGTAGACAGAGAAACCCATTGTGGCCGAAGATGAGGGTCTAAATTTCACACTCGCTAAAAAATGATGGTGGATGCAAGTTTTCTCCAATTAATCAGATGTGGGAGTGTGAAAGGTAAAATTTTCTCATGTCCTTCCCCACTGCCATGTCTACTTAAGAGACTTAGAAAGAGGAATGTTATTATGCCAAATAGCTTTGGCCAAAGGGATTTGATGCCTTAAAGGCTTAAAAGATATATAAGCTTCCTTAGAACTACAAAATTGTTTAATCTTCATATAAGATTATTCTCATATTCAAATTTATGAATAATAGCCTTGACCAACAAGATAGCTAGCTGAAGGTAAGTATGTAAAAGAGTCGATGGAAGTTTCCAACAACCATCGTGGAAAAATGATTGACAATGACATGAAGATGAGATTGCATGTCCTTATCAATATTAAGAATAGAAACCAAAAATTTGTTTTACCAATTGTCGACTCAAAAGTTAATATTTTCACCATTGCCAAGTTGCAATGTGTTGTTCTTGTAGATAGTAGTTAGCTTAACTTTGATTGCAGTACATATGGGTGAATAAATATGGTATCTAATGTGTTTATGCCTTCAAAAGACCATACCTCTAAGAAGAATAACCCAATGTTAACTAGAAGTAACTAATTCTCAAATGAGTTTCAAAATAGCAACATTATTAATGTCTTATAAAGACCTAATTCCAAGACAACCTTCATTAATTGGATGACAAATTTTATGCCATGCAACAATAACCAACCTTCTATGCTCAATATCCTTGAGAATAGATATCGACTAAGAATATATATGGACATTATAAATCAATATGATATAAATGACACTTTTCATCAATTGAATTATACCTGTCATATAAGGAGAGATGTTTTCTAAATTACAAGTTTAATCTTGATTTGATCAACAATTGATTGTAAATAAATAACTTTAGGCATTCCCTTGAAAATAGGTATTCCAAGACAAATGAAAAGGAGACAACCAATAGAAACCTCAAGCAAAGTACATAAGATATTTTGTCATCCAATGGAAATAAAGTCAGTGTAAATTATAGATTTATTATGATTAACCCGTTGACCATAGATATTGACATATCTTTCAAAAAAACTTTGTAGAGTGTTAAAATTTAAAAGAGAACCCTTGCAAAAAAATATCTTTAAATCATCAACATACATAACATGGAAAGAAACATATATGCCTATAGGGAAATTTATCAAAGAAAATGAGATGCCATCAACTAGCTTGGTTACAACCCTTCTAAGAACCTCTTCAACAATGTAAAATAGAAGAGGGGGGGATAAAAGGTCCCTTTTCCTGACCACCCCC